>CAKNXH010079919.1:0-10570 GCA_932178445.1 Andricus quercusramuli | reverse complement strand
GTTCGGGAGAGAGGCAGAGATCTGTGCGTAAAACAGATTCGACCGCCTCTCCCGCGATATGAGTGATGATCTCGACCGTGAGTGGGAGATTGTTCGGGAGAGAGGCAGAGATCCGTGTGTAAAACAGATTCGACCGCCCCTCCCGCGATATGAGTGATGCTCTCGACCGTGAGTGGGAGATTGTTCGGGAGAGAGGCAGAGATCTGCGCGTAAAACAGATTCGACCGCCTCTCCCGCGATATGAGTGATGCTCTCGACCGTGAGTGGGAGATTGTTCGGGAGAGAGGCAGAGATCTGTGCGTAAAACAGATTCGACCGCCCCTCCCGCGATATGAGTGATGCTCTCGACCGTGAGTGGGAGATTGTTCGTAATGAAGATGCGTAATGAAGATGCACTTACATGACGACGACTGCCGTCGACTTACGCTTGATGGACCCTGGTCTCCGCTTCCACTGTCGGCTAGCCGAGCTGCTCAGGCGGCAGTGTATCGGGCTTGTAGTCGGAAAGCTGCGGGCTCGACTCTCGCTGACGACACCCGATGACTCCTGGCTTCTGCCTCCACCGACGCCACGATCACCTCCCTGTCGTAGCTGCATCCGGCTCGATGGACCAATGTTTATATTTGCTGGAGGGAGGGGTGACTGGAGAGCCCAGAAACACTACAGGAAGTAGAGGGTGACGGGTGCAAGAAACTAGAGGCGCCAAATGTTGTTACGATCACTGGTTTATTGGCTGCATATTACATCCCACTACACTATAACACACTGCACCACACATTCGTACCGGTTGACCACACGTCTCGTTGGCTGACACACGATGAGAGAGCGCGCTGAGTAGATACATTAGGTGGCTATCGCGTACCCACATTCGCGCTGACATATGTCCGTTCGGGGCGACGTGGGAAGAGTAACTGGGGGAAGTAGGTGCGCAACAGTCGACGAGAGGGACCTCGATGGCCCTCAAGGGCGTCCTCTCTTGGAGACGAGCCGAAAACCAAACAAGCATGTTAGGCCGTATAGCTTAATTCCCAACAAAAGAATTGAATTTTCAACAAAGTAGTTAAATTTTCAACAAAAATTATGAATCATCCACCAAAAAAAGAATGTTTAACAAAGAAGTTCATCTTTCAACCATGTAGTTGAACTTTCAATCAGAAAATATTAATCCTGAACAAAAAATATAATAGTGGATATTTAAAGCATAGAAGATTTTAATTTTAAATAAAAAACAGTTGAATTCTCAAAAAAATTGTTTAACATGATATTAAGACTTTCCGCAAGTCCTATGAAGTTTAAGACGTATTTTCTACAAGAAAAAAAGGCGTTTTTGTCAGTTTTATTCAGAATTGTCAATTTTGCGTCAATTGAGTTGAAAATCAACATTTCTCTTTACAATTAGCCATAGAATACGAATCAAAAATTGCTTTTTCAATATCACCCCATAAGTCTGTTTTATTAGTTCCCAAATAAATCATAAGTGAAAAATTGAGATTCGTGAGATTTGGTGCTAATTATGATTTTTTGCACTTTTTAAATGCTGATTGTTCCTATTAAACGAATTCCTTCTTTGTGGTGATGATTAGTTGTTTGAATGAATTGTTGTTGTCGCTGTTCTTAGGTGAATTTTTAACTTGTTTCAAAAATCAACTAAACTCCACAGAAATAATTATTTATACAATTATGCTCGTTAAACCGCATTAATAATTACCTTGTTCTGAGTGAAAAATTGACAAAAAGTGGCAAATTTCAGAGAAAACCGCAACTATCTAACATTAATATAGACGAAGTTAGTTATAAACAATAATATTTTATTTAAACAATCATCTTTGCTGAATTGCATTAATCCGTGCTTCAATATTCATGAAATGCGGAAAAAAAGTTGAAAATTTAAGAAAAACAGCAAGTTTCTGAGATTATTCGAAGAGAATGTCATTAAAAATGAATTGTTTCAGGAAATATTTTTGTAAACTTCAATTAAATATTACCTTGGAAAAGAGGAAAGAGTGATGATTATTTCTAAAACCTGCAACCTTGTAGCATTGTTCTAAGGGAATATTATTATGTATAATAATAAATGGTTTAAACAATTATTCATGTTCAAAGTTGATTTTTTTTCAACAAGAACAAAAGCATTAATTTTTTGTATAAACTTAAATTTTGAGAAAATACATGAACAATTTAAAGAAAAGAAATGATTATAAAATAAAAGAATATCAAAAACAAAATTTAAAGAAAAGATTTCAATAATCAGTCGAAATTTGGGTAATCCTAACTCAAATAAGTAAATGAACGACAATTTTAGACGGAAAAATGACAGAATTACCCAAAATTGATCAGATTTGTGATATCTCTGATTTGATTAATTTTATGAACAATTCTGACGTCAGTAAATAATTAATTGGGGCACAATTTAATCAATGAAACACCTAGATAATTAAATTGTACATTTGATTAATAATAAAACCCTAATAAAGACTATATGAAGTTATCATAATTGGAATTTAATTAGTTTTTCACCTTTCCTTATTCCTATTCGCGGTTCTGACCGAATAAAAATGAAAACGGAATTAAAAAGAGTTAACACAGTAGACAGTTTAAGGTTGGTTCCGACTTAAATTAAAAACCTTAGAAACAGGAAAGTAGGTACTTTCGGATCGGAACGAATGTCAAGGTTTGCAAGGTGTCAACGAGTCATTGCTCTCTATAAATTTTGGAAATGTGCTGTATCATTTATATTCACAGCCCAAATCCAGTCAACAATTAGAAACACCTTAAATAAATAAGGCAGAAGATAGAGCCATAAATATCAATACACGAATTCTTGAACAAATAGTTGAATATTAAACTGAAAAAGATAAATTCTCAGTTAAAATAATTAATTTTTAGCAAAAATACGAATTTCTAACGTAACAGTTAAATTTTTAACCACGCAAATTGATTTTTAACAAAGGAGTTCATCTTTCAACCAAATAATTGAATTTTTAACCACAAAAAGACACAAATTCTTAACGGAAATGCAATCCTAATTTAAAATGAGAAACAGTCAAATTCAACAAAGGCGGACAGGTAGGGGTCTCGAAGGAGGTGCCTTAACGGGGACTTTGGGACACCAGGTCAAACCCCGTAATACATAGACCCACCCCCCGCGCGGGTGGGTCTCTGGGGGGGGGGGGGGTTTCTTATTTTCTCAGCTTCTCGTGAGACAGAAATGTTGCCCAACAAACTTAAAAAAACAAAACGCAAATGATGAGGGATCCGTTTCGGGTCCCTCAACCAAACCACCGCCAAAAGTGGGAGGCTCCGTAGGGGGCAAACCACCAGAGGCGGTGTGAAATAGTGAAGATGATGGAGACAATAATGTCGAAGCCGTGGAAGTGCAGCTAACAGAACTCTCCGTAGGGAAGAGGCGCCGTAGTGGAGCCCAAGGAAGGAGAGCCCGTAATACGCGGCTCGCAAACAGCAGCCAAGGCTCTTCACAGGGGGCAGTGGCTACAGAAACTTTACCCGTAGCAACTCCTCAGGCTTATTCTATAGGCAGGAGGAAGAAGGGATCCAGAGAAACGCCCTCAAACAGGGAGTTGAAACGGCAAAAGGCTCTGGTAACACAGGGTCTTACTTTCGCGCAGATGGCTAACAACGCCCTGGTGAGAGTTGTCGTTGCGACGGGTTATCCTTTTAAATGTCTAACTCTCGAGAATTTGGACAGGTTGAGGGATGAAATCTCAAAAGGGATTGACGCGTTACCTTGCGAGGGACGCGCCTCTAGATTCAACGACATCTTCATTAGGTCAGGGGCCATCGTTATGGAGGCCACCGACATCTGGTCGCGAGACTGGATTGTGGAGGAAACGCCAACGTTCAGGCTAAAAGAAGGTCTGAAAAGAAGGATTCGTGGAAGGTGTTTTCCGACGGACAAGGATCCAGGCCGAAGGGGAGAGGCTGGATCCTAGTCGTTGGTCTTCCAGAATCTTCGATCAGAATTCTTGCGGTTCTAGATTATCGTCCCTATTTAGGGGCGAGTAGAGTTACCTTCCGGGTGACCCAACTGGGATCCGCAGGGATCCCAGAAGCGTTCGCGGGTGCCCCGAAATGGCCTCTCAATGGCTGAGACGGGAATCTTCATTACGCAGATTAATTTGCACCACAGTGAAGGCGCCTCGGCGGGCCTAGCCAGACGCATGTCTGTTGTGCAGACAGGGCTCGCCCTGATCCAAGAACCCTGGTTATACAGGGGGAGGATTTGTGGCTTATCAGGATGTGGCTCCATATATAAGGCGCCACGCGAAAAAACACCAAGGGCATGCCTAGCCATTAAGGGTATGGATGCGATTTCGGTGCCTCAATTCGGCTCTAGAGATCTAACCGTTAACAAGGTGAGACTCAGGGGCAGTAGTGGAGAAAGGCTAGAGGTATTTTTCGACTCGGCTTACTTCCCTGACGACGCCGGGGCACCCCCGCCTCTCAGAGATGTGGAGGCTCTAATACGGTATTGTCAAGAGAACAAGATTCCTCTGCTGTTGGGCTGTGATGAAAACTCTCACCACACGGTATGGGAAAGCACAAACATCAATGACAGAGGGAGGGATCTGATAGGATACATAGCGGACACAGAGCTGGAGATTCTGGAACGGGGTGATACTCCCACATTCCGATGAGGAGGCGATAAATTTTATTAGTTAAAATGCTATTTTAGCTAGTGCCGTTTTCCAAAAAAGATAATTTTTTTCATTCTGAATATATTCTTACAACAAAAATTGATCACAAGTTTATTAATCTTTTTTGAATGCACAATTTTTGTTCATTCATCTGTTTTCGTACCTTGCATTGTTTTTCCAAAAATTGGAATTTTTTTACTGTCAATGTTATTTTCAAGAAAAAAAAAACAAAAACTACGCGTCCTATCGAAACATGATTAATAACAAATTTGTACCCCTTCTTTGGATAAAAAATAGGATCTTTCTCATTTTTTTCTTGGCTTGTGTTATTCGTCTAAAAATTGAATTTTTCTATTTTTAATACTTTTTTTTACAAATGAAACAAAAACTACGCGTCAAATCGAAAAGAGTATAATAACTAATTTGTGGATCTTTTTTAGGTGCACAATTTTGGTCGATTAGTTATTTATCGTATCCCACATAGTTTGACAGCAAAATGGAATTTTTGATTTTTTAATTATTTTTTTGTGCGATAAAAATTGGAATTTTTTATTTTTCGGAAAATTCAAAATGCTCTAGCTTTTTCAATTTCTATCCCAATTAGCTGATTAACCAACTTCTTCTTTCTTTTCAGGCCATGAAAAAGTGTGCAAAAGCACAATCGAATCTGATTATTTTTTCGAAAGTTATCGTGCCTACAGTCTACAAACTACAGACTACAGATTACAGACTACAAACAGACAGAAACCTCCGTAAAAATCGTTTTTTCTAACTCAGGGGGTCTCAAAACGTGAAGATTTGATGAAAACCGACCAACTCAAATTTTACATAAAACTAATACCTTCTCATTAGAATGAGAATGTAAAAAAGATAAATTCTTAGCGAAAAATGAAATGGTTGATTTTTCAACCATTAAGTATTTAAATTTTGATTTAAAAGCAGTTGAATCCAACCAAAAAAGACAACATTTTCCCCAAAAAGTTGCGTTTTAAAATAAAAGAGATTACATTTTTAAAAAAGTTCTGAATATTCAAAATAAAAAGACAAATTTTAAAGACATAATTTGAATTTTAAATAAAAAAATTTTTCAATCAATTTTCTAGCCAAAAAGTCGAATTTTGAACAAAATACATAAATTTTTAAACAAACAGTTGAATTTTTGACTGAAAAAGATCATTTTTTAGCCAAGAATGGGGTAATTATATTCTCAGTTATAATAACTAATTTTCGACCGAAAAAAAGCATTCCCAAGAAAAACGTTAAACTGTTAACGACAGAAATTAATTTTTAACAAAGTAGTTCCACTTTTAACCAAGTGATTGAATTTAAAACTTAAAAACTAAATAATTTAAATTCAACCAAAAAAGACAACTTTCCAACACCATATTTAAACTCAAAACTATGACGTTATGTAGATTAATTTTTCACCAGAAAGTTGAATTTTTAACCAACAGAGATTACATTTCCACCAAAAAGTTTCATTTTTAACTGAAAAAATTAAATTTTCTCCAAAAGTGATTAATATTCAAAACAAAAAAAATGGATTTTCAAGAAACGAGTTGAATTTTCAACTAGGAAAGACTTTTTAGTCAATAAAAAAGAAATAAATTCATGCAAAATGTAAAATTTTAAGGCGAAAATGACGAATTCTCTACCAAATAAGTGAATTTTCAACCAAAAAGAATGACTTTTACAAAATTGTTGCATTTTCAACCAAATGTTAAAATTTTAAGATGAAATAATTAATTTTTAACAACAACAACCAAATTTGTAGCAAAATAGATGAATTTACATACACAGACATTAATTTTTAACAAAGTGGTTCAACTTTCAACCAACTAATTGAATTTCTAAAAAAAACGGGTAACTTCTGAACGAACAATATAATGATTGATATTTCAACCATAAAATACTTTAAATTTGAATTTAAAATAGCGGAATTTAAGCAAAAAGGACAAATTCTCAGCAAAATAGTTGAATCCAAAACCAAAGTAGGTTAATTTCTCAACAAAAAGTATACATAATAAATATTTAATTTCTAACATAGTTCAACTTTCAACCAAATAATTTAATTTTAAACGAAACAGATACATTCTTAATGAAGAAGGATGCCCACTATGACCATTATGAATTTTCGATCAAAAAAATAAACTTCTAAGAAAGGAGTTCAACTTTCAACCAAGGAGCTGAATTTTCAACATAAAAGTTAAATTTTCTATCAAATTTTTCAACCAAAAATTTTTGAATTTGTCTAGTAAAGAGATAAATTTTCAAACACATTTGTAAGTCAAGGAAGAAAAAAATTCAGTCAAACTGTTGCATTCGATCAAAATGCTGAATTTTTAAGCCAAAAATACGAATCTTCTACAAAACAAGTGTGTAACTTTTGTACGAAATTGTTAAATTTTCGACAGAATAATTCACTTTGAAACCTCGTGAACAATCATGGACTTTTGCCATGCCCCCCCCCCCCTAAGTGTAAGTTTAGTGTATATAATATGTACATATATACAGGGTGTCCAGAAAGTAACGAAATACCTTAATAATTTTCCAGGTAAAATATTTTTCAAAAAGGTCAAGGTTTTTTTTCAACCTTGAATTTGTCCTTGAACTTGAGGTTCAAGGTTATCTCGAGGTCAATTTTTTTTTTCAATTGGGAACCCCTATTTTTCAGGACAATCGAAAGAGCGGGAAATTTTATGTCCAAACATGTACTCAGGTCATGGATCAAGGATGACTTCGAGCTTCAGCTGAAGGTTTTTAGGCTTGACCCAGGTATGGGTCGGGTCCAATCTGTACTGCTTCGGCTCAGGTGCTTACGAAAAAGGTCGAGGTCATTCTTTGAGTAACTTTTAACGAGGAATCCAGTAGTGACCTTGAATTTGCCCTTGAGCTTGAGTTTCGATGTTATTTCAAGGTCATATTTGCTTTTTTTAAGTGGGAACCCCTATTTTTGACAACGGAAATCGAAGTCGCGGAAATTTTACGTCCAAACATGTACTCAGGTTACGGATCAAGAATGACCTTGAGCTTGAGCTGAAGGTCTAGGTCATTCTTTGAGTAACTTTTAATAAGGAATTCAGTAGTGACCTTGAATTTGACGTGAGCTTGAGCTTCGATGTTATTTCAAGGTCATCTTTGCTTTTTTAAAGTGGGAACCCCTATTTTTGACAACGGAGATCGAAGGAGCGGAAATTTTACGTCCAAACATGTACTCAGGTCATGAATCAAGAATGACCTTGAGCTTGAGCTGAAGATTGTTAGGCTTGACCCAGGTATGGGTCGGGTGCAATCTGCACTGCTTCGGCTCAGGTGTTCACGAAAACGGTCGAGGTAATTCTTGGAGTAACTTTTGACGAGGAATCCAGTTGTGACTTTGAATTTGACTTTGAGCTTGACCTTCAAGGTCACTTGCAGGTCAATTTTTTAGATTTAGCGTTACCCAGGGACAAGGACGTGAAGGTAGTAAAATCTGTTCTCTTTGAAGTGCTTGATTTACGAGAGTCCCCTTGCCTCTCACGGTCGGGGTGCTTGAATGACGTGAGTCCCCTTGCCTCTCACGATCGGGCTGCTTGATTTACGTGAGTTCCCTTGCCTCTCACGATCGGGGTGCCAGATATAAGTGAGTCTCCTCACCTCTCACATTTGATTATTAGCATTAATCAGCACAGTATCTTATTTTAAGTGCTCGAATTGTTTTCCATTCACCTCTTGACAGCAAACTAATCGATGATAAAAAGCATCAATAGCATTTTGGATCATTTTAATGGGAATGAGAGCTAACTCATCTAATTCATCTAAATTTTGGGGTTTTGTTTTGAACACCCGATCCTTCAGATAACCCTAATAAAAATAGTCTAAAAACGTTAAATCAGGTGACCTAGCTGTCTATTCAATTGTGCCCCTCCGTCCTATCCACCGATCAACAAATACCTCATCTAAGTAAGCGCGAACGTCTCGTCCATAGTGAGCAGCTGCACCGTCCTGCTGAAACCATATGTCTTAAAAGTTGTTTCCGGATATTTCTCTGATTGCAGGAACTATTAAATGTCAAAGCATAGCTTCATAGTCTTGAGCATTTAAGTTACCATCAATGAACAATGGTCCTATATTTCTATTGTTCAGTATTCCAGCCCAAACATTCAATTTCTGCGGATACTGCGAATTATCTTCTCGCATCCAGTGAGGATTTCCATCTGCCCAATATCTGCAATTATGTCTATTCAAAGTTCCATCAAATTGGAAAGTTGCTTCATCTGAAAAAGCTATGTTTGATGGAAGGTTAGGATATTCTACTATGCGTGCCATCATGTCTTCAGAAAACTCAACGCGACGATCGAAATCGTCTTCATTCAACTTGTGAACTAGTTTCACTCTAACTGGATGGAATTTCTCTCTTTTTATAGTACGTTGCGTACAGACGATTTACTTATGTCATGCTCTTGAGAAGCTCTGCGGATGGAATTATGCGTATTTTCAATAAATGATAACAAAACATCTAGTGACTTCTCCCTATTTGTTGCTGACCTTGGTCTGCCTGATCTAGGTAGATCTCTGACCATGCCGAGATTATTGAACCTACTAGCTGTACTTTGAACGATCGAGGGTGCAATTCGAGTTTTACCAACCTTAAATGTTTCATTGAAAACATTCATTACTGCCCTGAGAGATCTTTCCACTTGACCCCAACTTCTCACCATAAGAAGTGTTATTCTTTCTCTTTCAGTGAGGCATTGCATTTTGACTTTACGGACTAGCCCTCACTCAAATTTCAATCAGAATCAAGAAGGTTAAACTTATAACGCAGATAAACGTTTCAAAAAATGAAAATTGTAATCTGGTATATTTACGTAAAACCTCGCCCTCATTTTCACATGTAAACTACTGCACTCATGATTGTTACAAATTTTTGTATGGTGAACAAATTTGGAATTTGTTGCTTATTGAAGTATCAATTTATAACGAAGCTCAAAGTTGTAACTATTCAGTTCTTTAATTTTTATTTATTCATTCATTATTTCATCCAATTTTTTGTGAAGAAAGTTAAAACTATACTTTGATCGACTTTTTTCATTATTCGTGAGTTTGATGCTAGCATAACTAATATTAAATTTTTTTTGACCTTGCAGGTCAAGCTCAAGGTCAAATTCAAGGCCTCTACTGCAGGCCTGCCCAACCTAGGGAAAACTGCTCAATCACCACATGTTCCGTTTCCACCACCACGGGCCTCTACTTGCTTCTAGAAGGGCGTGGTAGTGGTTCGTGTCACGTGCCGCGTGACGTAGTTTGACGAATCCAGGATCGCAGATACGTTTTGAAGTAGGTGCTTTGGGGCGACTAAGTTGAAATATAATTTTTTTATTTGAATGCTGGTAAATGAACCTCAAATGAAACAGAAACGTTTACTGACATCCTGCGGTGAAAAATGTAATGTTTTTTTTTTACAGGAATATGATTTTATTAATAATGCAACAATTGAAAAACATGAATAGTAATTATATTATTACATTATACTTTACAGGAACAAAAAAAGGAAATGTGTAAGCGCCACAACTTTAAATAGGAGTGTTGAATGATCCTTATTTCCAATAATTTTGACAGTTTCTTTGCAAAATCCAAGCCGATATTTTATAAAATGTTGAAGTCATAATAGTTCATACATTGATTGTGAGTTTCTTGCAATACAGTTATATAATTTAAAAAAAGGCCGTAAAATTCTCTATTGCAATAAACTTCTTAAAGTAGTATCGCACGCATAAATAATGAAAAATCAAAAATTCCGCAAGAATTGACAGATTGAATTGGGCTTTGGTATACTTCTCAAGTGTCCTAAAATGAAGGTCAAGTTCGTTATCCAGCCATTTTGGATAAAAATTCAAAAAGTGAGCGCTGTTTCAAAATTTTTGAGACCACTT
>CAKNXH010079918.1:0-10570 GCA_932178445.1 Andricus quercusramuli | reverse complement strand
GTTCGGGAGAGAGGCAGAGATCTGTGCGTAAAACAGATTCGACCGCCTCTCCCGCGATATGAGTGATGATCTCGACCGTGAGTGGGAGATTGTTCGGGAGAGAGGCAGAGATCCGTGTGTAAAACAGATTCGACCGCCCCTCCCGCGATATGAGTGATGCTCTCGACCGTGAGTGGGAGATTGTTCGGGAGAGAGGCAGAGATCTGCGCGTAAAACAGATTCGACCGCCTCTCCCGCGATATGAGTGATGCTCTCGACCGTGAGTGGGAGATTGTTCGGGAGAGAGGCAGAGATCTGTGCGTAAAACAGATTCGACCGCCCCTCCCGCGATATGAGTGATGCTCTCGACCGTGAGTGGGAGATTGTTCGTAATGAAGATGCGTAATGAAGATGCACTTACATGACGACGACTGCCGTCGACTTACGCTTGATGGACCCTGGTCTCCGCTTCCACTGTCGGCTAGCCGAGCTGCTCAGGCGGCAGTGTGTCGGGCTTGTAGTCGGAAAGCTGCGGGCTCGACTCTCGCTGACGACACCCGATGACTCCTGGCTTCTGCCTCCACCGACGCCACGATCACCTCCCTGTCGTAGCTGCATCCGGCTCGATGGACCATTGTTTATATTTGCTGGAGGGAGGGGTGACTGGAGAGCCCAGAAACACTACAGGAAGTAGAGGGTGACGGGTGCAAGAAACTAGAGGCGCCAAATGTTGTTACGATCACTGGTTTATTGGCTGCATATTACATCCCACTACACTATAACACACTGCACCACACATTCGTACCGGTTGACCACACGTCTCGTTGGCTGACACACGATGAGAGAGCGCGCTGAGTAGATACATTAGGTGGCTATCGCGTACCCACATTCGCGCTGACATATGTCCGTTCGGGGCGACGTGGGAAGAGTAACTGGGGGAAGTAGGTGCGCAACAGTCGACGAGAGGGACCTCGATGGCCCTCAAGGGCGTCCTCTCTTGGAGACGAGCCGAAAACCAAACAAGCATGTTAGGCCGTATAGCTTAATTCCCAACAAAAGAATTGAATTTTCAACAAAGTAGTTAAATTTTCAACAAAAATTATGAATCATCCACCAAAAAAAGAATGTTTAACAAAGAAGTTCATCTTTCAACCATGTAGTTGAACTTTCAATCAGAAAATATTAATCCTGAACAAAAAATATAATAGTGGATATTTAAAGCATAGAAGATTTTAATTTTAAATAAAAAACAGTTGAATTCTCAAAAAAATTGTTTAACATGATATTAAGACTTTCCGCAAGTCCTATGAAGTTTAAGACGTATTTTCTACAAGAAAAAAAGGCGTTTTTGTCAGTTTTATTCAGAATTGTCAATTTTGCGTCAATTGAGTTGAAAATCAACATTTCTCTTTACAATTAGCCATAGAATACGAATCAAAAATTGCTTTTTCAATATCACCCCATAAGTCTGTTTTATTAGTTCCCAAATAAATCACAAGTGAAAAATTGAGATTCGTGAGATTTGGTGCTAATTATGATTTTTTGCACTTTTTAAATGCTGATTGTTCCTATTAAACGAATTCCTTCTTTGTGGTGATGATTAGTTGTTTGAATGAATTGTTGTTGTCGCTGTTCTTAGGTGAATTTTTAACTTGTTTCAAAAATCAACTAAACTCAACAGAAATAATTATTTATACAATTATGCTCGTTAAACCGCATTAATAATTACCTTGTTCTGAGTGAAAAATTGACAAAAAGTGGCAAATTTCAGAGAAAACCGCAACTATCTAACATTAATATAGACGAAGTTAGTTATAAACAATAATATTTTATTTAAACAATCATCTTTGCTGAATTGCATTAATCCGTGCTTCAATATTCATGAAATGCGGAAAAAAAGTTGAAAATTTAAGAAAAACAGCAAGTTTCTGAGATTATTCGAAGAGAATGTCATTAAAAATGAATTGTTTCAGGAAATATTTTTGTAAACTTCAATTAAATATTACCTTGGAAAAGAGGAAAGAGTGATGATTATTTCTAAAACCTGCAACCTTGTAGCATTGTTCTAAGGGAATATTATTATGTATAATAATAAATGGTTTAAACAATTATTCATGTTCAAAGTTGATTTTTTTTCAACAAGAACAAAAGCATTAATTTTTTGTATAAACTTAAATTTTGAGAAAATACATGAACAATTTAAAGAAAAGAAATGATTATAAAATAAAAGAATATCAAAAACAAAATTTAAAGAAAAGATTTCAATAATCAGTCGAAATTTGGGTAATCCTAACTCAAATAAGTAAATGAACGACAATTTTAGACGGAAAAATGACAGAATTACCCAAAATTGATCAGATTTGTGATATCTCTGATTTGATTAATTTTATGAACAATTCTGACGTCAGTAAATAATTAATTGGGGCACAATTTAATCAATGAAACACCTAGATAATTAAATTGTACATTTGATTAATAATAAAACCCTAATAAAGACTATATGAAGTTATCATAATTGGAATTTAATTAGTTTTTCACCTTTCCTTATTCCTATTCGCGGTTCTGACCGAATAAAAATGAAAACGGAATTAAAAAGAGTTAACACAGTAGACAGTTTAAGGTTGGTTCCGACTTAAATTAAAAACCTTAGAAACAGGAAAGTAGGTACTTTCGGATCGGAACGAATGTCAAGGTTTGCAAGGTGTCAACGAGTCATTGCTCTCTATAAATTTTGGAAATGTGCTGTATCATTTATATTCACAGCCCAAATCCAGTCAACAATTAGAAACACCTTAAATAAATAAGGCAGAAGATAGAGCCATAAATATCAATACACGAATTCTTGAACAAATAGTTGAATATTAAACTGAAAAAGATAAATTCTCAGTTAAAATAATTAATTTTTAGCAAAAATACGAATTTCTAACGTAACAGTTAAATTTTTAACCACGCAAATTGATTTTTAACAAAGGAGTTCATCTTTCAACCAAATAATTGAATTTTTAACCACAAAAAGACACAAATTCTTAACGGAAATGCAATCCTAATTTAAAATGAGAAACAGTCAAATTCAACAAAGGCGGACAGGTAGGGGTCTCGAAGGAGGTGCCTTAACGGGGACTTTGGGACACCAGGTCAAACCCCGTAATACATAGACCCACCCCCCGCGCGGGTGGGTCTCTGGGGGGGGGGGGGGTTTCTTATTTTCTCAGCTTCTCGTGAGACAGAAATGTTGCCCAACAAACTTAAAAAAACAAAACGCAAATGATGAGGGATCCGTTTCGGGTCCCTCAACCAAACCACCGCCAAAAGTGGGAGGCTCCGTAGGGGGCAAACCACCAGAGGCGGTGTGAAATAGTGAAGATGATGGAGACAATAATGTCGAAGCCGTGGAAGTGCAGCTAACAGAACTCTCCGTAGGGAAGAGGCGCCGTAGTGGAGCCCAAGGAAGGAGAGCCCGTAATACGCGGCTCGCAAACAGCAGCCAAGGCTCTTCACAGGGGGCAGTGGCTACAGAAACTTTACCCGTAGCAACTCCTCAGGCTTATTCTATAGGCAGGAGGAAGAAGGGATCCAGAGAAACGCCCTCAAACAGGGAGTTGAAACGGCAAAAGGCTCTGGTAACACAGGGTCTTACTTTCGCGCAGATGGCTAACAACGCCCTGGTGAGAGTTGTCGTTGCGACGGGTTATCCTTTTAAATGTCTAACTCTCGAGAATTTGGACAGGTTGAGGGATGAAATCTCAAAAGGGATTGACGCGTTACCTTGCGAGGGACGCGCCTCTAGATTCAACGACATCTTCATTAGGTCAGGGGCCATCGTTATGGAGGCCACCGACATCTGGTCGCGAGACTGGATTGTGGAGGAAACGCCAACGTTCAGGCTAAAAGAAGGTCTGAAAAGAAGGATTCGTGGAAGGTGTTTTCCGACGGACAAGGATCCAGGCCGAAGGGGAGAGGCTGGATCCTAGTCGTTGGTCTTCCAGAATCTTCGATCAGAATTCTTGCGGTTCTAGATTATCGTCCCTATTTAGGGGCGAGTAGAGTTACCTTCCGGGTGACCCAACTGGGATCCGCAGGGATCCCAGAAGCGTTCGCGGGTGCCCCGAAATGGCCTCTCAATGGCTGAGACGGGAATCTTCATTACGCAGATTAATTTGCACCACAGCGAAGGCGCCTCGGCGGGCCTAGCCAGACGCATGTCTGTTGTGCAGACAGGGCTCGCCCTGATCCAAGAACCCTGGTTATACAGGGGGAGGATTTGTGGCTTATCAGGATGTGGCTCCATATATAAGGCGCCACGCGAAAAAACACCAAGGGCATGCCTAGCCATTAAGGGTATGGATGCGATTTCGGTGCCTCAATTCGGCTCTAGAGATCTAACCGTTAACAAGGTGAGACTCAGGGGCAGTAGTGGAGAAAGGCTAGAGGTATTTTTCGACTCGGCTTACTTCCCTGACGACGCCGGGGCACCCCCGCCTCTCAGAGATGTGGAGGCTCTAATACGGTATTGTCAAGAGAACAAGATTCCTCTGCTGTTGGGCTGTGATGAAAACTCTCACCACACGGTATGGGAAAGCACAAACATCAATGACAGAGGGAGGGATCTGATAGGATACATAGCGGACACAGAGCTGGAGATTCTGGAACGGGGTGATACTCCCACATTCCGATGAGGAGGCGATAAATTTTATTAGTTAAAATGCTATTTTAGCTAGTGCCGTTTTCCAAAAAAGATAATTTTTTTCATTCTGAATATATTCTTACAACAAAAATTGATCACAAGTTTATTAATCTTTTTTGAATGCACAATTTTTGTTCATTCATCTGTTTTCGTACCTTGCATTGTTTTTCCAAAAATTGGAATTTTTTTACTGTCAATGTTATTTTCAAGAAAAAAAAAACAAAAACTACGCGTCCTATCGAAACATGATTAATAACAAATTTGTACCCCTTCTTTGGATAAAAAATAGGATCTTTCTCATTTTTTTCTTGGCTTGTGTTATTCGTCTAAAAATTGAATTTTTCTATTTTTAATACTTTTTTTTACAAATGAAACAAAAACTACGCGTCAAATCGAAAAGAGTATAATAACTAATTTGTGGATCTTTTTTAGGTGCACAATTTTGGTCGATTAGTTATTTATCGTATCCCACATAGTTTGACAGCAAAATGGAATTTTTGATTTTTTTATTATTTTTTTGTGCGATAAAAATTGGAATTTTTTATTTTTCGGAAAATTCAAAATGCTCTAGCTTTTTCAATTTCTATCCCAATTAGCTGATTAACCAACTTCTTCTTTCTTTTCAGGCCATGAAAAAGTGTGCAAAAGCACAATCGAATCTGATTATTTTTTCGAAAGTTATCGTGCCTACAGTCTACAAACTACAGACTACAGATTACAGACTACAAACAGACAGAAACCTCCGTAAAAATCGTTTTTTCTAACTCAGGGGGTCTCAAAACGTGAAGATTTGATGAAAACCGACCAACTCAAATTTTACATAAAACTAATACCTTCTCATTAGAATGAGAATGTAAAAAAGATAAATTCTTAGCGAAAAATGAAATGGTTGATTTTTCAACCATTAAGTATTTAAATTTTGATTTAAAAGCAGTTGAATCCAACCAAAAAAGACAACATTTTCCCCAAAAAGTTGCGTTTTAAAATAAAAGAGATTACATTTTTAAAAAAGTTCTGAATATTCAAAATAAAAAGACAAATTTTAAAGACATAATTTGAATTTTAAATAAAAAAATTTTTCAATCAATTTTCTAGCCAAAAAGTCGAATTTTGAACAAAATACATAAATTTTTAAACAAACAGTTGAATTTTTGACTGAAAAAGATCATTTTTTAGCCAAGAATGGGGTAATTATATTCTCAGTTATAATAACTAATTTTCGACCGAAAAAAAGCATTCCCAAGAAAAACGTTAAACTGTTAACGACAGAAATTAATTTTTAACAAAGTAGTTCCACTTTTAACCAAGTGATTGAATTTAAAACTTAAAAACTAAATAATTTAAATTCAACCAAAAAAGACAACTTTCCAACACCATATTTAAACTCAAAACTATGACGTTATGTAGATTAATTTTTCACCAGAAAGTTGAATTTTTAACCAACAGAGATTACATTTCCACCAAAAAGTTTCATTTTTAACTGAAAAAATTAAATTTTCTCCAAAAGTGATTAATATTCAAAACAAAAAAAATGGATTTTCAAGAAACGAGTTGAATTTTCAACTAGGAAAGACTTTTTAGTCAATAAAAAAGAAATAAATTCATGCAAAATGTAAAATTTTAAGGCGAAAATGACGAATTCTCTACCAAATAAGTGAATTTTCAACCAAAAAGAATGACTTTTACAAAATTGTTGCATTTTCAACCAAATGTTAAAATTTTAAGATGAAATAATTAATTTTTAACAACAACAACCAAATTTGTAGCAAAATAGATGAATTTACATACACAGACATTAATTTTTAACAAAGTGGTTCAACTTTCAACCAACTAATTGAATTTCTAAAAAAAACGGGTAACTTCTGAACGAACAATATAATGATTGATATTTCAACCATAAAATACTTTAAATTTGAATTTAAAATAGCGGAATTTAAGCAAAAAGGACAAATTCTCAGCAAAATAGTTGAATCCAAAACCAAAGTAGGTTAATTTCTCAACAAAAAGTATACATAATAAATATTTAATTTCTAACATAGTTCAACTTTCAACCAAATAATTTAATTTTAAACGAAACAGATACATTCTTAATGAAGAAGGATGCCCACTATGACCATTATGAATTTTCGATCAAAAAAATAAACTTCTAAGAAAGGAGTTCAACTTTCAACCAAGGAGCTGAATTTTCAACATAAAAGTTAAATTTTCTATCAAATTTTTCAACCAAAAATTTTTGAATTTGTCTAGTAAAGAGATAAATTTTCAAACACATTTGTAAGTCAAGGAAGAAAAAAATTCAGTCAAACTGTTGCATTCGATCAAAATGCTGAATTTTTAAGCCAAAAATACGAATCTTCTACAAAACAAGTGTGTAACTTTTGTACGAAATTGTTAAATTTTCGACAGAATAATTCACTTTGAAACCTCGTGAACAATCATGGACTTTTGCCATGCCCCCCCCCCCCTAAGTGTAAGTTTAGTGTATATAATATGTACATATATACAGGGTGTCCAGAAAGTAACGAAATACCTTAATAATTTTCCAGGTAAAATATTTTTCAAAAAGGTCAAGGTTTTTTTTCAACCTTGAATTTGTCCTTGAACTTGAGGTTCAAGGTTATCTCGAGGTCAATTTTTTTTTTCAATTGGGAACCCCTATTTTTCAGGACAATCGAAAGAGCGGGAAATTTTATGTCCAAACATGTACTCAGGTCATGGATCAAGGATGACTTCGAGCTTCAGCTGAAGGTTTTTAGGCTTGACCCAGGTATGGGTCGGGTCCAATCTGTACTGCTTCGGCTCAGGTGCTTACGAAAAAGGTCGAGGTCATTCTTTGAGTAACTTTTAACGAGGAATCCAGTAGTGACCTTGAATTTGGCCTTGAGCTTGAGGTTCGATGTTATTTCAAGGTCATATTTGCTTTTTTTAAGTGGGAACCCCTATTTTTGACAACGGAAATCGAAGTCGCGGAAATTTTACGTCCAAACATGTACTCAGGTTACGGATCAAGAATGACCTTGAGCTTGAGCTGAAGGTCTAGGTCATTCTTTGAGTAACTTTTAATAAGGAATTCAGTAGTGACCTTGAATTTGACGTGAGCTTGAGCTTCGATGTTATTTCAAGGTCATCTTTGCTTTTTTAAAGTGGGAACCCCTATTTTTGACAACGGAGATCGAAGGAGCGGAAATTTTACGTCCAAACATGTACTCAGGTCATGAATCAAGAATGACCTTGAGCTTGAGCTGAAGATTGTTAGGCTTGACCCAGGTATGGGTCGGGTGCAATCTGCACTGCTTCGGCTCAGGTGTTCACGAAAACGGTCGAGGTAATTCTTGGAGTAACTTTTGACGAGGAATCCAGTTGTGACTTTGAATTTGACTTTGAGCTTGACCTTCAAGGTCACTTGCAGGTCAATTTTTTAGATTTAGCGTTACCCAGGGACAAGGACGTGAAGGTAGTAAAATCTGTTCTCTTTGAAGTGCTTGATTTACGAGAGTCCCCTTGCCTCTCACGGTCGGGGTGCTTGAATGACGTGAGTCCCCTTGCCTCTCACGATCGGGCTGCTTGATTTACGTGAGTTCCCTTGCCTCTCACGATCGGGGTGCCAGATATAAGTGAGTCTCCTCACCTCTCACATTTGATTATTAGCATTAATCAGCACAGTATCTTATTTTAAGTGCTCGAATTGTTTTCCATTCACCTCTTGACAGCAAACTAATCGATGATAAAAAGCATCAATAGCATTTTGGATCATTTTAATGGGAATGAGAGCTAACTCATCTAATTCATCTAAATTTTGGGGTTTTGTTTTGAACACCCGATCCTTCAGATAACCCTAATAAAAATAGTCTAAAAACGTTAAATCAGGTGACCTAGCTGTCTATTCAATTGTGCCCCTCCGTCCTATCCACCGATCAACAAATACCTCATCTAAGTAAGCGCGAACGTCTCGTCCATAGTGAGCAGCTGCACCGTCCTGCTGGAACCATATGTCTTAAAAGTTGTTTCCGGATATTTCTCTGATTGCAGGAACTATTAAATGTCAAAGCATAGCTTCATAGTCTTGAGCATTTAAGTTACCATCAATGAACAATGGTCCTATATTTCTATTGTTCAGTATTCCAGCCCAAACATTCAATTTCTGCGGATACTGCGAATTATCTTCTCGCATCCAGTGAGGATTTCCATCTGCCCAATATCTGCAATTATGTCTATTCAAAGTTCCATCAAATTGGAAAGTTGCTTCATCTGAAAAAGCTATGTTTGATGGAAGGTTAGGATATTCTACTATGCGTGCCATCATGTCTTCAGAAAACTCAACGCGACGATCGAAATCGTCTTCATTCAACTTGTGAACTAGTTTCACTCTAACTGGATGGAATTTCTCTCTTTTTATAGTACGTTGCGTACAGACGATTTACTTATGTCATGCTCTTGAGAAGCTCTGCGGATGGAATTATGCGTATTTTCAATAAATGATAACAAAACATCTAGTGACTTCTCCCTATTTGTTGCTGACCTTGGTCTGCCTGATCTAGGTAGATCTCTGACCATGCCGAGATTATTGAACCTACTAGCTGTACTTTGAACGATCGAGGGTGCAATTCGAGTTTTACCAACCTTAAATGTTTCATTGAAAACATTCATTACTGCCCTGAGAGATCTTTCCACTTGACCCCAACTTCTCACCATAAGAAGTGTTATTCTTTCTCTTTCAGTGAGGCATTGCATTTTGACTTTACGGACTAGCCCTCACTCAAATTTCAATCAGAATCAAGAAGGTTAAACTTATAACGCAGATAAACGTTTCAAAAAATGAAAATTGTAATCTGGTATATTTACGTAAAACCTCGCCCTCATTTTCACATGTAAACTACTGCACTCATGATTGTTACAAATTTTTGTATGGTGAACAAATTTGGAATTTGTTGCTTATTGAAGTATCAATTTATAACGAAGCTCAAAGTTGTAACTATTCAGTTCTTTAATTTTTATTTATTCATTCATTATTTCATCCAATTTTTTGTGAAGAAAGTTAAAACTATACTTTGATCGACTTTTTTCATTATTCGTGAGTTTGATGCTAGCATAACTAATATTAAATTTTTTTTGACCTTGCAGGTCAAGCTCAAGGTCAAATTCAAGGCCTCTACTGCAGGCCTGCCCAACCTAGGGAAAACTGCTCAATCACCACATGTTCCGTTTCCACCACCACGGGCCTCTACTTGCTTCTAGAAGGGCGTGGTAGTGGTTCGTGTCACGTGCCGCGTGACGTAGTTTGACGAATCCAGGATCGCAGATACGTTTTGAAGTAGGTGCTTTGGGGCGACTAAGTTGAAATATAATTTTTTTATTTGAATGCTGGTAAATGAACCTCAAATGAAACAGAAACGTTTACTGACATCCTGCGGTGAAAAATGTAATGTTTTTTTTTTACAGGAATATGATTTTATTAATAATGCAACAATTGAAAAACATGAATAGTAATTATATTATTACATTATACTTTACAGGAACAAAAAAAGGAAATGTGTAAGCGCCACAACTTTAAATAGGAGTGTTGAATGATCCTTATTTCCAATAATTTTGACAGTTTCTTTGCAAAATCCAAGCCGATATTTTATAAAATGTTGAAGTCATAATAGTTCATACATTGATTGTGAGTTTCTTGCAATACAGTTATATAATTTAAAAAAAGGCCGTAAAATTCTCTATTGCAATAAACTTCTTAAAGTAGTATCGCACGCATAAATAATGAAAAATCAAAAATTCCGCAAGAATTGACAGATTGAATTGGGCTTTGGTATACTTCTCAAGTGTCCTAAAATGAAGGTCAAGTTCGTTATCCAGCCATTTTGGATAAAAATTCAAAAAGTGAGCGCTGTTTCAAAATTTTTGAGACCACTT
>CAKNXH010079917.1:0-21766 GCA_932178445.1 Andricus quercusramuli | reverse complement strand
CTTTATCTTCATTTGACTGAGAATTATATCATTTGGAAAAAAAAAAATATTTCAGATTTTGTAATCAAATTTTTCTTTGTTAATTCTGATATAGATTTCTCAATTTTTATTTTAGAAATATTTAATTAGCATAGCCTTTTAGAGCACAAAAAAACCTTTTCAGTGAAATAAAAATTGACTCTAATTAACCGATTTGTCGCTGAGATACAAACCTGAGAAGACGGGCCGGGGCTTTTTGACCCCCGTGGGGTAACAACGTACACTAAAATACGTGGGGTAACTGAGGGTTAACAAAGATTTTAACAAGATTGCGAAGATTTAACCAAGATTTTCAATATTTCACGAATTTCAAAGATTTAAAAAGATTTCAGATATTTCACAAAAATGTCAAAGATTTCATGAAAACTTTTTGATTTTTCAGAAAATTTTCGAAGAATCAACAAAGACTTTACAGATTTCAAAAATTTCAAAGATTTCAAAGATTTGATCAAGTATTCCAAAAATTTCAATATTTCACAAATTTCAAAGATATAAAAAGATTTAAGATATTTCACAAAAATCTCATAACATTGTATTCATTTGTCAGAAAATTTTCGAAGATTCAACAAAGATTTAAAGATTTTCAACATATTTCACAAATTTCAAAGTTTTAAAAAGATGTCAAATATTTCAATGTTTTCACAAATATTTCAACAATTTTACAAAGATATATTGAAAACTTCAAATTTGCCAGAAAGGTTTAGAAAATTCAACAAATATTTGAAAGATTTAAACGAGATTTCGGAGACTTCACAAACTATTATTTCATTTATTATTATATTCACCAACCAATGCAAATTTGAAAGATTTCAGAGATTTTATAACGCTTTCATAAAAATTTCTATTTTTTCAGAGAATTTTCAGAAATTTTACAATGGGTTTAAAGATTTCATAAACATTCCAAATTTTTTCAGAATGTTTTCGAAGATTCAACAAATATTGTAAAGATTTAACCAAAATTTCACAAATTTGAAAGATTTGAAGAAATTTAAAAAATTTCAGATATTTCACAAAAAATTTATAAAATTTTGTTGATTTCGTCAGAAAATTTTCAAAGATTCAACGAAGACGTTAAAGATTTTCTACATTTTAAAAATTAATAAAGATTCACAAAGATTTCAAACATTTCATAAAAATTTCATTAAAATTTCAAACTTGTCTGAAGGATTTCGAAAATTTAACAAAGATTTTAACAAGATTGCGAAGATTTAACCAAGATTTTCAATATTTCAAGAATTTCAAAGATATAAAATGATTTAAGATATTTCACAAAAAATTCATAACATTGTTTAAATTTGACAGAACATTTTCGAAGATTTAACAAAGATTTAAAGATTTTCAACATATTTGAAAGATTTAAAAAGATTTAAGATATTTCACAAAAATGTCAGAGATTTCATGAAAATGTTTTAATTTTTCAGAAAACTTTCAAAGAATCAACAAAAACTTTACAGATTTCAAAAATTTTAAAGATTTCAAAGATTTGATCAAGTGTTCCAAAATTTTCAATATTTTAACAATTTCAAAGATATAAAATGTTTTAAGATATTTCACAAAAAATTTATAACATTGTTTAAATTTGTCAGAAAATTTTCGAAGATTTAACAAAGATTTAAAGATTTTCAACATATTTTACAAATTTCGAAGATATAAAAAGATTTCAATGTTTTCACAAATATTTCAAAAATTTCACAAAGATTTAATAAAAATTTCAAGTTGTCAGAAAGGTTTTGAGAACTCAACAAATATTTGGAAAATTCAAACAGGATTTCGCATATTTCACACATTATTATTACATCAATTATTATATTATTATATTTACCAATAGAATGAAAGAAGACCGCGAGGACAAGGAGCTGTTCAACAAATACGGACTTCATTTAAAAAGATTTCGAAGAGTTAACAAAGACTTTAAGAATTTAAAAAATTTCTCAAATTTCAAAGCTTTAAAAAGATTTGAAATTAACAAAAATTTCACAAATATTTCACAAAGCTTCTAAGGATTTCACGAAGACTTGTAAACCCTATTTAAAGGGCGATGAACCGCCCGTTCTCTAACGATTTTTGTTATTAATCAACTAATCAACTTTTTGAATGAATTGTTCTCAGAATAAAATTATGAACGTTATTTGCACGACTCAGTTGTTATCCAGTGGGGACCAGTCTTTTATACAATTTGGTGGTGTTTGCGGAAGTCGTACTGCCGGAAATTGAGATTCAAAAGCTTCATATGATAGCCTTGTTATTGTTTTGATGAAGTTGAAATGTATCAAAATTTCCTTCTTTTATTCAATTTTTCTATTTTTCTGTGGCATGTAAGCATTAGAGAGAGAAGTGGGTTAGTAGTCCAGATAACGCACGTCTACTCAACAAAAATGTAGCAAACATTTAATTAACTAAAGCCGGGTAGCATTTGTATATTTTCTGTCCGATTTTCAAAAAACACGCTTTTTTTTAAAGAATTTTCAATAATATGTAAAACCTTCTATTATTTTCCTAACAATTAAGATATTTAAATTTTTTTTCATCAAGTAAGGGGTCTCATACACTTTGAAATTTAATTGTAGTTTTTAAAAAATTTCAACATTAATAAAAACAGCAGCAGTTTGAAAAAAATCTAATTTTTTTCAAAGAAGCACGATATGAAAAAAGTTCAGAAAGAAAATATTTGAACATTCCGAGCAAGAGAAACCAATTTTGATCAAAATAGTTCAACTTTTAATTAAATAGTTAAGTTTTTAACTTATGAATATGAATTTTCAACCAATTGAACTAATTTTTATACAAAAAAGATAATAATTTAACAAAAAACAGTTGCATTTTGAACCATATAGTTTTTTTTGCAATAAAGGAATTAAATCTTCAACAAAGTAGTGAAATTTTCAACAAAAATTAAGAATCATCCAGAAAAAAATTATGTTTTGATAAAAAAAATTTATCTTTCAATCAAGTAGTTGAAATTTCAATAAAAAAAGATCAATTCTGAAGAAAAATTATAATAATTGATAATTCAAGCAAAAAATATTTTAATTTTAAATAAAAATAACAATTGAATTCTTCCAAAAAACTTTAATTTTTCTCGAGACAGTTGATTTCTGAACCAAAACAGATTGATTTTTAACCAAAAACTTGCACTTCCAATAAAAAAAAGCTTTCAGCAAAAGAGATTAATTTTCAACCACAAAAGGTTTTTCATTCAAAAGAAAAAAAAATGTCAACCAAAATTATTAAATTTTCATGCCAAATAGATAATTCTCTATAAAACAGTTAAATTTTCTACACAAAAAATTTGAATTTTCCAGAAGAAACTTCATTCTCAATCAAACAGTTAACTTTTCTACGAAAATAATAGGATTTTCAACCCTGTTAGGTGCAAATCATATAATTACATTTATTATAATATTAGAAACTATATCGCCTATATAAACAGAAAATTTGTATAAATCCACACAAAAAATCGTTTTTTGATGATATTTAGATTTTCTGCAAGTCCCATGAAATTTAACACGTATTTCCCATAAAAAAGACATTTTTGTAAATTTTATCAAGAATCGTCAATATTGGGTATATTGAGTTAAAAATCAACATTTCTCTTTCCAATTCTCCATAAAATACGAATAAAAAACTACTTTTTCAATTTTATGCAAATTAAGTCTGTTTTATAAGGTATTACTTAATAGTGATAATAGATGTTCGAATAAATGTTTTGAACAATAATCAATAGTTAACTAAATTTAAAAGAAATATTTTTTTACACAATTATGTTCGTTGATGTGCATTAATTATTACCCCACTCTAAATGAAAAATTGACAAAAGTTGAAAATTTGAGAGAAAACAGCAGTTTTCTGATATTATTCAGAGAGAATAATAATAAATATAATAATAAATTGTTTGATAAATTATCTTTCTTCACTTAAATTGAATATTACCTTACTCTAAATGTAAAAGGGTCCAAAAATTGGAAAATACTTAAAAAATTGCAACCGTCTGGCATTATTCTGAGAGATTATTATTATATATAATAATTAATGGTTCAAACAATCATTTATTTTGAACTTAGTTGACTATTGCCTCACTCTTACTAAAAAGTTGAAAATGAGTTGAATAATTCGAAAAAAACCGCGACTTTATAACTTTATTTTAAGAGAAAATTGCTTACGGATGTTTTTGGGACCCTATAAAATAGAATTATGTGGGCAATATTCTAAAAGTCATTTTTAATTCGTATTCTATGGATAATTATGAAAAAAATCCTAATTATCGACTTGAATCATCTTATATTGACGATTATGAATAAAATTTACGAAAACGTTATATTTTTTTCTGCGAAATACGTGCTAAACTCCATGGGGCTTGCGAAGCATTCAGAGAAAAAGTTGTCTTGAAACAAAAGAAAATTTTCGCTGCAAAATGATTCCTGTAAAGACAAGAAAATTCTCTCAACCTTCAATTTTAAAAGGAAATTCCATTTACGTCAAGAAACATCCTTTTGTCACAAGAGGACATTTCTCTGAGTGAACCTCTAAACATATTTTGTTTTCAAAAAGAAAAAAAAACACATTAATTTTATTTCGGAATTCAAACAAATTTTGGGGCAATACAAAAACAATTTCGAGAAAGGAAATTATAAAATGGATATTTTAGCCGAGTTCCAAATTGAGAATGTTACTCAAAATTAATAAGATTTGCGATATCCCTGATTTTATCAATTTTAGCAACAATACTGGCGTCAGTGAATAAATATCTCTCTCCTCTCGCTCCACTGGGATTTCAACACCAGATCAACTGATTTCCGGTCAGGTGCTCTACCAATTGAGATACAGAGAGATCAGAGAAAGATACTGTTTTTCTGATATACGCTTATTTAGCAAGGTGTTAAACAATCAATACTTTAAATAGGAATCTGTATTATCATAGGAGGTTATAATTATCGATCCGTTGAGAAATCCAATCACACGTACTGTGAATAATGGAAATCTACAATATCGATCAGAGATAAAATCCTCTAATACAGAAAAATTGATCCGTAATTACAGACTAGATGGAGATATAAATTAAAATTGATTAAATTCAAATTTGTTCAGACAAAAAGATCTCTCTCCTCTCGCTCCACTGGGATTTGAACACCAGATCAACTGATTTTCGGTCAGGATTATAGAAGGTTATAACAATTGGCATTTCATTGGTTTTCACCTTTTCTTCTTCTAGTTTTCGGTCCTGACTAAATAAAAATGAAAACGGAAATAAAAACAGTAAATAAAGTAGTCAGTTTAAGGCTGGTTCTGACTTAAATTAAAAAGCTCAGAAACGGGAAAATAAGCACTTCCGGAATGGAACGAAAGTCCTGTCAGTGGGATAATATCCACGACGGTTTTAAATTTTTCAATCTGTGGAAATTATCTAAAATATCTAAAAACTAGGCAAATTAGATTTAAAAGATGAATGCAGACCTCTCTAATTGTGTCTCTCAAGCCAAGGTTTACAAGGTGTCAACAAGTCAATGCTCTCTATAAATTGGTAATGTGCTGTGTCATTTAATTCCACACCTACACCTACACACACACGCATACTGTTATTGTCTGTTCTATTTCAATGCCTGACATAAAAAATATGTTTTTAACCATTTACATCTCCACAAATCATTTTAAACCAAAACACGGAAATCCATTCAATAATCAGAAACGCCTAAAATAATAAGGCAGTAGATATACCCATAAATATTAATATACAAATTAAAAAAAAAAAGAATTTTTAACTGAAAAAAAATCAATTTTAAACCAGAAATGCAATCGTTTAATTGTCAGTTTGAATAATTAATGTCGGATAAAAGAACGAATTGTCAACAAAATACCTAAATTTCTAACCACAGAAATTAATTTTTAACAAAATAGTTCAACTTTTGAGCCAGGTAATTGAATTTAAAGGAAAGATAAATTCCCAATCAAAAGTGTAATGGTTGATATTTCAACCATAAACTACTTCAAACTTGCATTTTAAAAAAGTTGAATTTAATCAAACTAGCTGTAATTTCGATCAGCATTAGTTATTTTTTTCAATAATAGAAAATCAAAATTCTTTATTTTGCTCAATTTAAAAATAGGAATTTACAAGAAATACAAAATTACAAAATAATACTAAAAATTTGTAAATATAAAGACAAATCAGACGAATCAAATTTTGTATTCGAAATGATAATTTCTTGAGCTGGAAAAGGGTAGGGAAAAGTTCTGTCACACCCTATCCCTTTCCCAGCTTTATGATTTCTTCACAAAAATCGTCAGAATTACTCAATTTGAAAATTTATGATCAAAAAGTCTTTTCTATTCATGCATCAACTTTAATTATGTCGATGAAAAAAGTTTTTCTGTTTGAAACAACTGACTCAAATATTATAAATGAGCATAACTTCCTTAATCTTCAATAAAATGTATTAATATTATAGACCAATGGATTTTCCTCGAATCAAGGAACCTTTTCCGTTCTTGCATCAATTTTGAATTACGTTAATGAAAAAAGTTTTACCATACAAAATCGTGTTTTCAAATACTATGCATTACTAAAGTTTCCTTACTCTTCAATAAAGTGTATCAATGTTATAGGTAAATCGATTCGTCTCGAATCAACACAACTTTTCTATTCTCGCATCAACTTTAAATTATGAGAATGAGAAAATTTTTACTATAAAAAACGATTTTGAAAATATATAAATTACCCTAACTTCCCCACTCTTTAATAAAATGTATTAATATTATAGGTCAATCAATTCGTTTCGAACAAGGAATCTTTCATATTTTTGCATCAACTTTGAATTAGGTTCATGAAGAAAGTTTTACTATAAAAACCCGATTTTTGAAATATTCAAATTACCATAAATTCCCTACTCCTTAATAAAATATATGTCCATCATAGGTCAATCTGTTCGTTTCAAACTAAGTAATCTTTTATACCCTTGCATCAACTTTGAATTAAGTTGAAGAAAAAAGTTTTACTACAAAAGCCGTATATGCAAATATTATGCATTACCATAGCTTCCTTACTCTCCAATAAAATGTATTAATATTATAGGTCAATCGACTCGACTCATATCAACACATCTTTTCTGTTCTTGCATCAACTTTGAATTATTTTAATGAAAAATGTTTTACTTTAAAAACCCGATTTTCAGAATATATGAATTACCTAAATTCCCTGCTCTTTAATAAAATGTATTAATATTATAGGTCAATCGATTTGTGTCGAACTAGGAAATCTTCTATATTTTTGCATCAATTTGGAATTATGTTGAAGAAAAAAGTTTTACTATAAAAAACCGTATTTGTAAATATTATGCATCATCATAGCTTCCTTATTTTTCAATAAAATGTATCAATATTGTAGGTCCATCGATTCGACTCAAATCAACACATCTTTTCTATTCTCGCATCAACTTCAAATTATGAGAATGAGGAAATTTTTACTATAAAAACCGATTTTCAAACTATATAAATTACCATAACTTCCCTACTCTTCAATAAAATTTATTGATATTATAGGTCAGTGGATTTGTTTCGAACCAAGAAATCTCTTATATTGTTGCATCAACTTTGAATTATGTTGAGGAAAAAAGTTTTACTATAAAAAAACGTATTTTCAAATATTATGCATTACCATAGCTTCCTCACTCTCCTAAAGAATGTATCAATATTATAGGTCAATCGATTCGACTCGAATCAACACATATTTTATGTCCTTGCATCAATTTTGAATTATGTTAATGAAGAAAGTTTTACTATAAACCCGATTTTAAAAATATTCAAATTACCATAAATTCCCTACTTTTCAATAAAATATATGTCAATCATAGGCCAATCTATCCGTGTCAGACTAAGAAATCTTTCATATTCTTGCATCAACTTTGAATTAAGTTGAAGAAAAAAGGTTCAATATAAAAATCCGTATTTTCAAATATTTTGCATTACCATAACTTCGTCACTCTTCGATCAATTTAATAATATTATAGGTCAACCGATTTGATACGATTCACCTCATCTTTTCTGTTCATGCATAAACTTTGAATCATGTTAAGGTAAAATGTTTGACTATGAAAAATCGATTTTCAAAATATATAAAATAACATAACTTTCCTACTCTTCAATAAAATGTACCAACATTATAAGTCAACCGATTTGATTCGATTCACCACATATTTTCCTTTCATGCATCAACTTTGAATTATGTTAATGAAAAATGTTTTACTATAAGAAACCGTATTTTCAAATATTATGCATTACCATAGCTTCCTTACTCTTCGATAAAAAGGAATAATATTATAAGTCAATCGATTCGACTCGATTTAACACATATTTCCTGTTCATGCGTCAACTTTGAATTACGTTAATGTAAAATGTTTTACTATAAAAAATCGATTTTCAAAATATATAAAATAACATAACTTTCCTACTCTTTAATAAAATGTACTATTATTATAGGTCAATCAATTCGTATCGAAGAAGGAATCTTTCATATTCTTGCATCAACTTTGAATTATGTTGAAGAAAAGATTTTTACTATAAAAAACCGTATTTTCAAATATTAGGCATTACCATAGCTTCCTTACTCTTCGATAAGGCGTTATGATATTATAGGTCAACCGATTCGATCCTATTCACCTCATCTTTTCTGTTCATGCAACAACTTTGAATTATGTTAATGAAAAATGTTTTACTATAAAAAATTGATTTTCAAAATATATACAATATATTAACTTCCCTAATCTCTAATAAAATTTAATAATGTTATAGCTCAACCGATTTGATTCGATTCACCACATCTCTTCCCTTCATGCATCAACTTTGAATTATGTTAATGAAAAATGTTTTACTAAAAAAACTGTATTTTCAAATATCATGCATAACCATAGCTTCCTTACTCTTCGATAAAATGTAATAATATTGTAGGTCAATCGATCCGAATTGATTTAACACATCTTTGCCGTTCATGTATCGACTTTGAATTATGTTAATAAAAAATGTTTTACTATGAAAAATCGATTTTAATAATATACAAAATATCATAGCTTCCCTACTCTTTAATAAAATGTACTAATATTATAGGTCAAACGATTCTTTTCGAACCAACGAATCTTTCATATCCTTGCTTCAACTTTGAATTATGTTGAAGAAAAGATTTTTACTATAAAAACCCGTATTTTCAAATATTATGCATTACCATAGCTTGCTTACTCTTCGATAAAATGTGATAATATTATAGATCAATGGATTCGACTTGATTCACCACATCTTTCCTGTTCATGCATCAACTTTGAATTATGTTAATGAAAAATGTTTTAAATGAAAAACCGATTTTCAACATATTATTGAGTGATAAAAAAACGCTACGAATATTTTCATTAATCCTTTGCTCGGTTTCAGGATATTAGTGAGGAAAATAGGCCTTGAAAATTTCATCAATTTATCGGCAATCGTTTTCAAGTTATCGTTTTCACAAAAAAGTGTGACATCCACACACACACATCCGGACAGTTGCTTAGAACATTGTATCAGACATTTTTAGGCTGTGAAAGGTTTAATTAAATGAATTAAAATTTTTTGGAAAATGTTACCATTACAAAGATTCCTCTATGAGGAAGCAAAAAGACAAATTTTCAACAAAAAAGTTGAAGCCAAAACCAAAGTAGATTAATTTCTCACAAAACAGATGAACATTCAAAACGAAAAGACAATATTTCCAGAAATGAGTTGAATTTTCAACTAAGAGAGATTTTTTAGTCAATGAAGAAGAAAAAAATTCATCAAAATGACACTGCTCTAATCAGATCACTTGATTTGCATTACAAATCTTCAGCCTGAGATAATTGAATTATAATAATGAATTTAATTTATCTTTTTCACAAATAGTTGAATTTCAAACTAAAAATTATAAATATTTAACCAAAAACAAAATCAGTGAATTCTCAGTTCAAGTAACTAATTTTCAACCAAAAAGAATAGAAAGTTCAACTTTTAGCCAAGGAATTGAATTTTCAACAAAAAAGGATCAACTCTGAACAAAAAATGTAATAGTTGATATTTCAACCAAAAAGATTCTAATTTTTGATTTAAAGCATTTCAATTCGACAAAACAAGACGACTTTTCAAGAAAATACGGGTATCCTAAACCAAAAACTTATTAATTTTCCATCCAACAGTGGCCTTTTTAACAAATGAAATGTTGAATTTTCAAGCCTAACAGAGGGTTTAGAGAAAATCTTACAGTATCTTACATGGGGCGAGGGGAGGGGATTTCATAAAAACACCATGAGTTATTTTTTGGCGATCCCTCATTAGAATTAGAATAGTTTAATTAGCCCAGAACTACTAAACTACAAAAAAGCCAATTACGCAGATTTGTTCCAAACACAACTGACCTACTCAGTACAGAGTTACTTATTCAAAATACCCCTTCCATCATTTAGTATGGGCTCCCCGATATTTAGAGACTGACTTTTTGTTTTTATTTTGGATTGAAAATCAGATTTCGAAAGTGCTTATTGTTTCTCCTGAATCGCGTTTAGTTTGTGATATAGCTATTCTCTTATCGTTTTACACACATCATTCGATTACTCGTCTTGTTTCTAACCTGGGATTTAAGCATTCGAAATAAATCAAAACCATGACTTTGCAGAGAAGTTAAAAAGATTTTTATTATAAATTTTTACAATGGAGAAAAAGATGCGAGATCATATTAGTTTTATATTGCTGTCGTTACATTATTTGAATTATCTTCAATTTCCTCTTATTTTTTTATTTTTTATTTGTTTTTTAGGAATTACAATAGGAGCATTTCGTGGTGGTTGTCCAAATTTGATCGTTGAATTCTTGATTTATTTTCAGGAATTCTGTACATTGACTTGATTATTGGACATTAAATGCCAAACCATGATGAGTTATATAATTATATAATAAAATATTTAATCCAACTTTATTTTGGAAAGTTTGGTGGAGGTATACTTCCCGAGAGAACTCCATAGCTTCGACTGGGTTTAGATTCCTTGAATGGAGCAGGAGGTGTTGATTGTAATGTTTTGATTGGTGAATGTGGAGGAGTCTTGTATGAAGCCAGATTAACATTATCTGCATTTTGAAGTCCATTTTTGGTAGGACTGCTAAAGCTCGGTGAAGATCTGGTTGGCGAAGGATACCTTGAACTAGGTATATGAATAGGACTTGGTGAATACGGTGGGTAGTAGGTCCCTTTGTATAATTTTCGCTCGTGGGGGGGTGGTCTCATCTGCACACTCAGTTCTGTAACCAAAAAAGGTTATAGATTTCAAAAAAAGTCAACAAAATTTCTGCCAGCTCAATCATAGAATACGGCTATTATATAAACAGGTGACACAACATATGTTCTTATTAGGTTTGGTTGATTTGACGAAATATGAATAATTTTGTGACTGGTGAATGCTTCAATCTCAGACAAAATTGAAAGATTGAAACATAATGATATCAGAAATTAAAAAAAATTTATTGGCAGAACTTAAAATAATTCAAAAGTGAGTGTAGTAATGGTGCGTTATCATTTCAAAATAAATGGACAATTATTAAGGGTCGTTAAGGACATTTCAAATTTTTCAGAAAGGTTTCCAAGATTTAGAAAAGTTTTTGAAGATTTAACCAAGATTTCGAAAATTGCAAAGATTTAAAACGATTTCATAGATTTCAGTGACTTCACAAAGTTTTCGTAAAAATTGCAAATTTGTCAGATAGGCTTAAAAAACTTAACAACAATTTTAAAGATACCACAATAATTTTTTAATTTGTCAGAAATTTCCCGAACATTTAACAAAGATTTTAAAGATGTGGAAATTTACATCAAATGTGTAAAAAGTTTTGAAAGAATTAAACCAGGGTTCCAAAATTTCCAATATTTTAAAAATTTCAAAGATTTCAGATATTCCACTAAAATTTCATAATTTTTTTTTTACTTTTTCAAAAAATTTCCGAATGTTTAACGGAGGCTTCAAAGGTTTCCAGGATTTTAAAAATTTAACAAAGATTTAAGAAATGTAAACAAGATTTCAAAGATTTCTCAAATTTTGAAGATTCCAAAGTATTTCAGAAATTTCACAAAGATATCAAAAATTTTACACAGATTTAATAAAAATTTAAAATTTGTCAGAAAAATTTCACAACAATTTCAAATTCACCAGAAAGGTTTCGAAAATTCAACAAAGTTTTAAAAGATTCAAACAAGATTTCGAAGATTTCACAAATCATTATTACATGTATTATTATATTATTATATTTACCAATAGAATGCAAGAAGACCGCAAGGGCAAGGAGCTGTACAACGAATATGGACTTCATTTGAAAGATTTCGAAGATTTAACACAGACTTTTAGGATTTTTAAATGTTTACAAATTTCAAAGCATTAAAAAGATTTGAAAAATTTCAGAGGTTCCACAAAGAGTCCAAAGATTTCACGAAGACTTGTAAACCCTGTTCGAAGGGTGGCCAATCGCCCATTCGTTAGCGATTTTTGTTATCAATCGGCAAATCAATTGTTTGACTGAACTGTTCTCAAAATAAAATTATTGACGTTAATTGTACGAATCAATGGGTTCCAAGTGGGCTACAGTCTTTTATAAAATTTTCTGGTGTTTGCGGAAGTCGTACTGCCGAAAAGTGGTCTTGTTATTGTTTTGATGAAGTTAAAAATGTATCAAAATCCCCTTCTTTTAATAAATTGTTCTATTTTTGTGTGTTTTGTAAGTATAAATGAGAGAAGTGGGTCAGTAGCCCAGATAACGCACGTCTACTCGACAAAAATGTAACAAACATTTAATTAACTGAAGCCAGATATCATTTGTATATTTCCAGTCCGATTTTAAAAAAACACTCGCTTTTTTCAAAAGAATTTTTATTAATATGTAAAAACTCTCAGCAATATACTGACCATTTAATTTGAAAACACTGAAAAAAATAAAATGATGAAACATGCAATAATATTCAAGAAATTCAAGTAGAGAATGTCAATTTTGCTATAAAGTTCAATTCTCAAATTAGATTAATTCTGCAAATTAATCAATTTACATTAAGCACAGTAGAATTAACTCAAGCAATTAAAAAAGAATCTAAAATGCTGTATTTTTCAACAAGTAAGATATTTAAATTTTCTTCCATCAAGTAAGGGGTTTCATACACTTTAAAATTAAATTGTAGTTTGTAAAAAAGTTCAACATTGATAGAAGCCACAGCAGTTTAAACAAAATCTATTTTTTCAAAAAAGCATGATACGAAGAAAGTTTAGAAAGAAAATATTTGAACATTCCAAGCAAGATACACGAATTTTAACCAAAATATTTCAATTTTTAATTGAATCGTTGAGTTTTTAACCTACAAAGATGAATTTTAAACCAATTGAACTAGTTCTTACACAAAGAAGATTAAAATTCAACCAAAACCAGTTGCATTTCAAACCAAATAATTTAATTTCCAACAAAATAATTAAATTTTCAACATAGTATTTTCATTTTTGACAAAAATTATAAATCATCCATAAGAAAATAAATTTTCAACCAAAAAGTTCATTTTTAATCAAGTAGTTGAATTTTCCACGAAAATAATTGAATTTTCAACCCTGTTAGGTTAAAATCATATTATATATTCGATATAATATCAGCACCTAATATATCGCTTATATAAACAGATTTGTGGAAATCCACAAAAAAAATCATTTTTCCGTAAGAAAAAAGACATTTTTTGTAAATTTCATTATAATTCGTCAATATTAAAATACCTAATCATTACTAACTTAGATATTCTTAACACGGGGAACACCCCGACGTTCCGTAATTTGGCCAGGGAAGAAGTCATTGTCTTTACTCTCTACACCAGTAGTTTCAGGGATAGTATCAAGAAGTGGAGGGTTTCAGATGAACCAACTCTCTCAGATCACTCACAGATAGAGTTGGTATTGGAATCCGTTGTACCGGCTGGCCCTGAATGGGTCAGAAATCCAAGAAGAACGGTCTGGGATCAGTTTTCCACGGAACTAAGATATGCACTTTCAGAGGTTCCTAGGTCTATTCGAGACGTGGACACCCTGGAGGTGGCAGCCAAAAGTTTCACGGAAGCCATCAAAGCTACTTATGAAAACAATTGTCGACCTACAAGAGTCCAAAAGGCTGGGGAGACACACTGGTGGAACGGGAAACTCGAAGAGCTTCGCAGGGAACCCAGAGAGAGGTTCAGACGTGCCATTAAAGGAAAAACGAAGGAACTATGGACGTCATTCACAACGATAAGGGACGAATATAGAGGTGCAATACATAAGGCAAAGCAGGAGAGCTGGACCAGCTTTTGCACAGACATCGAGAAGGGAGTTGAAGCGGCTAGACTGGACAGCCTGCTTTCTCGAAATCCGGAAGCTATTCTCGGCACTAAGAAATTGCCTGGAGGGGGATACTCAGAGTCGGACGGGGATACCTTGGCCCATCTGATCAGGGCACATTTTCCAAGCTTTCCAAGGTCTGGAGAAGGGGGGACGGCAACTCAGAGGCAAGCAACGTCACCTGCGGCCCATCTGGGCCCGAAACGGCGGCTGGCCAACGAGATTGTCATCCCCGCCAGGGTCAGGTGGGCCCTGAAATTTTGCAGTCTTTACAAGTCTCCTGGCCCGGATGGCATATATCCAGCCCTCTTACAGATGGCTGGAGAGATCATCATAGGGCTGCTAGTGAGACTTGCTAGGGCTAGTCTGACGTTGAGATGTCTCGACGGCATGGAGGGGTACGAGAGTAGTTCTCATTCCAAAGGCAGGTAGGATCGGTTATATGTACTTCACCCAAGAATTTCCGGCCCATCAGCCTAACTTCTTTCCTACTTAAAACAGTGGAAAGACTTATGGATAGATGTATCTGCAATGAGGTCTTGTCAAGCAGACCACTCCGCAAGGAGCAACACGCCCATAGGGCTGGTCACTCGACGGAGACGGCCCTAAGCGGAGCAGTGAACATAATGGAAGGTCAACTGAATGATAAAGGTCTCGCGATTGGAACCTTTATGGACATTGAAGGAGCCTTCAATAACACCTCTGGATGTGATCAGGGCAGCCATAATCACACATGGTGTGACTACTGCAGTCGCGGAATGGACGTACCACATGTTGGGCAACAGGAATCTAACTACGACTAAGGGTGATGTTACTCTAAGTGGAACCATTGACTTGGGATGTCCGCAGGGAGGAGTTTTAGCGCCCTTGCTGTGGTCCCTAGTAGTGGATGAATGGCTTCAGCTACTCTCAATTCAGGGCCTTCACGCCATAGGCTATGCGGATAATATATTGGTTATCGTGCGCGGTCAGCATCTGGATGTGCTCTTCGGAGTAATGCAGCAAGCACTGATGATAGTAGATTCATGGTGAAAGAAAACTGGATTATCGGTTAATCCGAGTAAGACAGATGCAGTTGCTTTCACCAGAAGGTACAAGTGGAACGAGCACTTGGAAAAGAAGTGCAAAAAGATAGTAGCGACCCTATGGCTCTGTAGGAGAGCCATAGAGAAAAGCTGGGTCTTGAAACCATAGACACTTATGTGGATCTATACAGCGATCTTGCGACCCAGGTTAACCTATGCGGTGGTAGTCTGGTGAAGCAGGATCGAGCTGTCCACGGTGAAATCTCGATTGGAAACGATCAGTGGGACTGATTTTGAGAGGCGTCACTGGAGCCTCGAAGTCGACACCCACAATGGCACTGAGGGCACTAAAAGGCTTCAAGCCCCTCCATCTTACCATCAAGGCCATGGCTGGGAAGGCGGCCTGGAGGCTAAATTTGGTAAATGACAGAAGGATCTCGACAGTAGTGAATATCTCAGTCGACATCGCGAAAAGGCCGACCCTGCACATGCCCAGGGACAAAATGGTCATTCGCTACCACTTCGACAAGAAGTATCGAGTTAGCCTATCCACGAAGGAGCAATGGGTTAACGGCGACGCACACCAGCCAGTGATGGAAGCAACTGGTTTACAAATGGCTCCAGGAACGCGGAGAATGCAGGAGCCGGCATATATCGTAGAAGGAATGGAATGGGCTTCACAATTGAGATGGGGTCCTACGTCACAGTTCTACAATCGGAGATTATAGCCATACTCCAGTGTGCCTACAAGGCAAAGGAGTACGGCAATAAAAGGAACATCCGTATCTGCTCAGACAGCAGGGCTGCTATATTGGCCTTGAATGGAACAACGACTACGACGATATTAGTGCTTTGAGGCACTGAATACGTTAGCGACCGAAAACCGAGTCACTCTGCTATGGATCCCTGGACACAGCGGTATCAAGGGCAATGAGATATCAGATAAGCTAGCCAGCAGGTCAGTCACTGAAGAAATTAACAGTTAGCTGACTGAGGAACAACAGAATGAGTGGGACTTGGTCCCTGGTTGCAGACAGGCCAAAACACTCTTGGGCTCAAAGCTTAACTTCAACCGAGCTAGGGAAATACTCAAGCTCGGGAGGAATGTAATCAATGTCCTAACAGAACTGTTCATAGGACATGGGTACTTAGGATATCACAAACATACGATAGGGCTTGCAGAAATTCTCTTCTGTCGTCTGTGCGGAAAGGATAATAAGACATCTACTCACATCCTTTATTACTGCCCTGCCATGCTTAGGCTCACAAGGGGACGCAACGGGATTACCCAAGCGTCAGGGGCTGTTAGGTCTCATGCCAGAACTAATAATAAAAAATAGGGTAAGAGCACCTATTCTTGGTATCCCCCCCCCCCCCCTCCAATTTTACAAAATAAAATAAATTCACTTCGGGTTTGGACATGCCAATAATAGGGCTAAGATGCCAAGAATTGGTGCTCTCACCCTAATTACTCTCCAGCAATATACTAATTATTTCATTTAGAAACATTAATGAAAGAATGATGAAATAAAATACATGTAATAATATTCCAGAAATTCAAGTAGAGAATGTCATTTTTACAAACAATTTCAAATCTCAAATTGGGTTCAATTTTCGAATTAACCAAATCACATTAAACACAGTTGAATCGAGTTAACATCGAGTTTTCTTCACCTTTAGTTACAGTAGTTTTGCACTTACTATCTTTAATTGACTTCCACTGAATCATATTTTAATTCAGTTCTTTATTTTGATCTAATAAAAAAAAAGTTCCTTTTGCTATGAGAAAACTTTTCGAACGGGATGCCAAAGAAATTAAAAAAAAATTTCAAATCTTGAACTCTCTTTCTTTAACGTATTACGATATTGAATTTTCAACCTAAAGAGATGAATTTCGCACCAGTTGGACTCATTCTTACACAAAAAAGTTTAAAATTCCACCAAAAACAGTAGCATGTTTATATTTGCTGGACGGAGGGGCGACTGGAGAGCCCAGAAACACTACAGGAAGTAGAGGGTGACGGGCGCAAGAAACTAGAGGCGCCAAATGTTGTTACGATCACTGGTTTATTGGCTGCATATTACATTCCACTACACTATAACACACTGCACCACACATTCGTATCGGTTGACCACACGTCTCGTTGGCTGACACACGATGAGAGAGCGCGCTGAGTAGATACATTAGGTGGCTATCGCGTAGCCACATACGCGCTGACATACGTCCGTTCGGGGCGACGTGGGAAGAGTAACTGGGGGAAGTAGGTGCGCAACAGTCGACGAGAGGGACCTCGATGGCCCTCAAGGGCGTCCTCTCTTGGAGACGAGCCGAAAACCAAACATACCGCCGTTTAGTAACACTCGCTCATTTATTCTGACTTGACGGTCATGAGAGGCACCGACTGATGCATGGGCCCCATGCCGCTTAGCAACCCCGGCTTGTGCCGTGCGAAACTCAAAGGAAACCCACAAAAACCTTTGAGAAAGTTGCAAGTCGATTAATGTCAATTACAATATTTAACCTTGTGTCTAGGATTAATAGTCGTCTGATTTAGTTTCGCATTAGAGTGACGGGCGCGATCCAACCGCAAGGATTAAACCATTTAACAAGGGTGTCGAAAATGGTGCGCTTAGTCGAACCCAATCATTCTGTGGATCCCAGCAAACGCCGAGCTCGTTGGTGATGCAGTCGCTGCAAAGCTGAAGTCGGGTCGAGCGAAGACGGTCTTGTTCTGGTAAATCTTCTAGCAGCTCCGGTGGATTGACGATCCATTTGTGGAGACGAAATCTGCCGATAAGCTGTTCCTGAAGCCGCTTCGCTTCTCGAAGGTCGTTGCATCCCGCCGATATGTCATCGACAAAGCGATCCTCCAAAAGAACTCGGGTAGATGTCACAGCCAACGGTAGATAGTATGCGACGGGGTCATTCTCCCAAGCACTCAATAACAGTGCGTTGCAAATCAAGGTCTTGTTCGTTCACCGGAGTCTGCCGATGCATCAGGTAGGATTCAGCGCCGCAATCACGTTTGTGTCGTCTCCATCGAATTAGTACGTGGCTTGAATTGATTTGCAATTCGGGCCCAGGGAAGCGTGTCATTGAGACTGTAGCCAGTCGACGTAGGTGTTGGTGCGTTGAAGATGACGATCTCCCCGTTGCCATGCCCCATGCTGTGGTATGTAGTAAGTGGAGCGCAGCTCGGTCCACAGGAACAAAGGGCAAGCGTCGGCTCGATGGTAGAAGATCGACAGCTCGCAAATGGCGGAACCGTGGGTCGGCGAGATTCAGTCCTTGCCATTGGTTGTCGTCCTTGGAACTGTTGAGCAGGCAATGATTGCTGAAGAAAATCTGTCGCGACAAGTGCCCCTGAGGACTAATTTACTGAGATCTCTGCTGAGTCATCGGAGGACCAGTCATCAGTTGTTCTTGTTGTGAGGCGAAAGGCTGTTGCTGAGTCGTCAGCTCAATCTGAGTGATGTGGGAGTTAATCTGTTGAGGCGACGCCCTCTGCGTCTGCTGCTGAATTTGATATTGATTCCGAAGAGCGAAATTCTGCGAATGCTGCTGCTGTCTTATCCGGACATTAATCCTTTGATTGACCTGCCGATTCGCCTGTTGGTTGATCGGGTCAGACTGTTGATTTGGTCGATTAGTCTGTTGATTCATCTGCTCTGCAGCTCCTGCATCGGACTCTGCAGCGGACTCTTCATCTGCATGATACTATCAGCCGAAGGCCCAGTTGCAAAAACCTCCAATTGTCGTCCAAGCTCTTCGAGTATGAAAGCGCTGTGTCAGCGCCCATTGGTTCTCCGATGTTGTGAATAAACGGGCATGTGGTATGCCCGACTGTTGAGGGGTTGCTGAATGACTTGTACTGCCTGTGGCTGAGCAGCCATCGTTATAGTTGTTGTTCCACCATGTGTGGATCCGACGTTGTGTAGTTCATTGGCTGGCTGCTATTGTTCTTGGGCTGACTGCTGCTGAACCTGCGTCGATGCTCGTAGATTTGAGTGCGGGCGTTGACGGAAGCACTCTCGATGTCTGCGTAGAAGTTGCTCCCTCATGGTCCGCATCTGGAAGCTGATGGGTGAGTCCTATACGATTCTCCTTGAACGCCGGTGCCTAGGTGTCCAATCAGCTGCGGGCTTGTCCAGGATTGTTGCGGCACATCGTCGCTGAACGTCACTCAGCTCGACAATTGATGAAGCATTGACGGTGGGGTCGAATGCCGCCCGCCAAATGCGCCATAATCAATGAACAAAGGAAGAAAAGGCTGGTGCGTATGTGCAACACGTGTGTGCTTGCATAGAAGTATAAAAATGGTGAATGTAAGAGGCTAATTAATAAAGACAGTGATGAGAGGATTTTCCAAGAATGTGGTAAGGAGGAAGCGCTGTTTGACAAGCGAAAAGAGATTTGTTCAGATGGTTGGGTCATGTTGAGGGAATGAAGCGAGAACGTCTAACGAAACATGTGTATCCAAGGAAAGTGAATGGCGGCGTATCCAGAGGCAGATCGCAGAAAGAATGGTGGAAATGAGTAAATGAGACTCTACGTCGACAAGATATCAAAAGCCATAGAAACACAAGAGCATGCCTGAGAAGATGTATGGATTTCGCAGAGGCGGAAGTTGTATGCCTGAAAATGGATGTGTGGAGAGAAATGATTACGAACTGTGTGACGCAAAGTTTTAGTTGTGTGATTAACGCCTAAAATGAATGATCTTGGATACTAATGTCGCCTCGTGAAGAGCTTTGCTTATTGAACGTGATTGCAGTGAAGAGTGTCACTCTTACTAGGAAATTATCAGTCAGTTTGTGTATTTCTGTGTGAACTGTGAGGCATGATGATTTTTGAAGCTCCTTGTTTCAAGTTATTGCTAGCGAGATTGATCAGCAATTGCGAGTTACACTGTTTCTAATTTTATTATAATAATAAAAATGGTGAATGACCAACACAGAAATAATATATGACTATGAATGAGACCCGAAATATGGCATACCAAATCGAAATCATACATCAACATAAACTTGTCCACAAAGAATAAAATGTGTAATAATACAACAATCCACAATATGCATATACCTCCATGACACTTGTAATGTATATACAACGCACATATCCCACAATAAATCCGCTGTCCAAAAGTACAACCCAGCAAGCAACATCCCCGACAGAGGTCACTTCTCGTGCATAAATGCTGGAAAATAGCCCCCGCGACAAATACAACCCACCAGGCTACACTCCCGGACAGCAGAAATGTCTCGACAGTAGCACTATAATTTCCTTGAGAAAAAAAAGAGATAGAGGCTTGCATGGGCGAATTTTCGACCGAAACCAAACACAAGAAAGAAGATCCAATTATGAATATGAATAGATACATGATATGTCAAGCATAGAAATGAACATCCACATACAGCCATCCATGAAATGAAAGTATATAGTGAGATAGCAATATACGACCTATATGACGTCTATATATGCACACATGCCCCTACAATATACACATACCCCTTGGTAAATATCTAAATAGTACAGTTATAATTTCTTTAAGAAGGAAGGAGATATAGGTATGCATAGGAGAATTCTCGACCGCGTGTGATCGAGGGAGTGAGAGTTCAAGCAGAGGAAAAGTGTAAAAGATTGGGTGAATTATAAAAGCTGCAGAAATCATGCAGTCGCATTAATAAGAAAACCAAAGGGAATCAAAGATATAGATCAACTGAACACAAAATTAACCAGAGAGGAATGTGGAAAATAGTCCAAGAGTTTGTGATAGGACAGTCTAAAACATTATCGATCAGGTGACATTTGTAGATGCTGAACAGAAAATTGAGCAAGAGATCGCCGAAAATTCACGGAATACCGCACAGAAAGTACTCACGAAATTATTGAGTCAATGCGTAACAGCAATTCTGTGAACTTGAATTTAACAGGTTATGAAATGAATGACCTGAACAAAGAAATACAGCAGCTCTTGACGAAACAATAAGTAAGATGGCAGATAAGGAAGGGGGCGAGAATGGAATAGATGCATCCATGTTCATAAAACGCCATATACAATGCCAATTGTAACAGTAATAATATTAAGACAACTAAAACAATAAAATCAATAAGGGAGGAATAAGAGGGAAGAGGAGGCAGTGAAGTATCTGCAACGCGTTTTGCGTGCGTAGAAGTATAGAAATGGCGAATTATTAATAAAGTAATATATAAGTCCGAATATGATATGTGATGTGCGATATGCTATGTGCGATATATGATGTGCGATATGCGACATGAGGAATGCTCTCGACCGTGAGTGGGAGATTGTTCGGGAGAGAGGCAGAGAT
>CAKNXH010079914.1:41871-56795 GCA_932178445.1 Andricus quercusramuli | reverse complement strand
GTCGTAAACGATGTAGTAAACTACGCCGTAAATTATGTCGTCAACTAAGTTGTAAATTATGTCGTCAACTGCGTCGTAAATTATCTCAACTACGTCGTAAATAATGTAGTAAATTGTGCCGTGAATCACGTTGTGAAATATGCAGTAAACTACGTGGTAAACGATTAAGTAAACTACGTCGTAAACGAAGAAGTAAACTATATCATAAACGATGTGGTAAACTCCGTCGTAAACAACGTGGTAAACGATGGCGCAAACTTCGTCTTGAACGATGTAGTAAACTACGTCGTAATAGATGAAATAAACCACATCGTAAACGATGTAGTAAACTACGTCGTTAATGAAATCGTGAACTACAGCGTAAATGATGTAAACTACACCGTAAACGTTGTAGTAAACGAAGTTGCAAACTACGTTGTAATAGATGAAATAAACCACATCGTAAACGATGTAGTAAACTACGTCGAAAACAATTAAGTAAACTGCGTCGTAAACGATATCGTGTAATACGTCGTAAATGATGTAGTAAACTACATCGTAAACGTTGTAGTGAACGAAGTTGCAAACTACGTCGTACATAATGTAGTAAACTACGTCGTAAACGATGTAGTGAATTACGTCGTAAACGATATAGTAAACTACGTCGTAAACTACGTAGAAATCGCTTACGCGATATGCATGAAAAGTCGAGACAAAATTTTGGACCACCCCACTGGACATTGATAAACAAGAATAAAACTTAAGGTTTTCTATGGTGACAAATATACATAGACCATTTAATTTTTATCTATAGCTTTATTTCGAAACACAAAACAGGGTACACGGAGTTCACACAAGAAAGTCTGAATTTCCCATCACGATTTTCTGAAATCATATTTTTTTATCAGTGTGACGTCGTTCCGATCGGTGGATCTTGCCACTTGAATTCTTGCTGGTAGGTCACATAAACGACCCAGTAACAAACATTCAAAAAAGTGAAGGATGCCGGAAATACAACTCGAGCAACCCTATCGATGTGGGAAACGCTATTTATGTGTCTCTCGATTCTCTTTCCATGTCTTCGAATCTCAATGGCTGCTTCTCTTTGCCTCCGACGCCTAAAAATAAAATATTTCAGCACTTCAAAAAAAAGACATTTAGGTTTATTGTTCAAGATCAATTATAAATTAATTGTTGTTTATGATACAAGGGCTCTAAGTGACATTTTCTCCTCGTGTGAAGTTGCAATGCGAGCCAGAGCCCAAAGGGTACCCGAGGCGTAGCAGTGTCGAGGCGTAGCAGAGTCGAGGCAAAGCTGACGCAACATTGATACGAAATTTTGTCTCGTATTGTAGTTTCACACGAAAAAAAATTTCCATACAACATAAAATTGTTAAGACGATAAACAATTTTTCTTATAATTATTCGGAAGTTTTTCAAGATTATTGATTATGGAAAATTGATTTCTAAAGAAAAGTTGAAAATATTGCAAAACATTTCAAAAAATTTATAAAAATGGGACCACTGGAAAATCTCGCAAAATGAAATTATGAATATTATCTCACTTCCCATACTTTCCTTCCATTCATTTGCCGTCATTTCCCCTACTTCTCCTTATTCCTCCTACTCCCCTCCCTTCCCCTACTCCCCTGCACCCCTAAATCCCCTCACTAGCCCTTCCCCTATTTTTTCCTACTTATATACTTTTTCTCCCTCTATTTCCCCTCACTACCCCTACTTCTTATCCCCTCATTTCCCATCACTTCCTTTACTTCGCGACTTCTCTTTTTCCCTTATTTTCTCTACTCCGCTTTCAATTCCCCTACTTCGCATACTTCCCCTCTTATTTCGCCTCACGTTCTACACTTCCCCTACTTTCCCTCCACTACTCACCCTCATTTCTAATACCTTACACTGATTCCCCTTATTTTCCCTCACGCCCCCTACTTCTACTCCCCTCACACTCCCGACTTCCCCTTCCTTCAGCACCCCTCTCATTACCCCTCACTTCCCCTCCCTGTTTATTCTTCCTCCCCTCATTTCCAGTGACTCCCCTACTCCCACCTCATTTAACCAACTTCACTTTTTTCCCTCCACTCACTTCCCGTACACCCATCCCATCATTTCCCCTACTTCTCCTACTTCCACTACCATAATTTCCCCTGAATTCCTCTCCTTTGGAAAAAGATGAGAAAGAAATTAAATAACAAAGTTTTGATGAGAATGTGCTCATTTATCGGGCAGATTTTTTTACTGTTAATGTTATTTTTACGAATAAAACAAAAACTACACATCCTATCAAAAAGTGACCCATAACGAATTTGTGGATCTTTTTTGACTGCACAATTTTTCCCTAATATTATTTGTCGTATCTTGATTAGTTTGACCGTAAAATTACATTTTTGATTTTTCATTATTTTTTTTGCAATAAAAATGTGAATTTTCAATTTTTTGAAAAATTTTTCAAATTCGTTATGGTAATCTCATAGAGCGTGCAAAAAGGAGCATTTTTCTTGTCCAGACTTCTATTCGTATCGTGCGTTGTTTGGCTGAAAATGTTAATTTTCGTTTCTTCTTTTGGATTTTGAAAATGCTGTAACTCTGAAAATTTCCATTTTATCAAAAAATGTCATTGAAATAAATTGTTTGAATTTTTAAGTACTATAAACAGCCGTACATATAATTTTTCAATTTCGACAAAAATTGTCTTAAAAATTTTCAAAATGCGCTCACATTTTGAATTTTCATCCAAAATGGCTGGCTAACAACCTTGACCTTCATTCTAGGACACTTGGAGAGAATACCAAAGCCCAATCTCATAGGTTAATTCTGTTGAAAGTTATCGTGCTAAAAAATTAAAAAGATACAGACAGACAAACAGACAGACAGACTAAGAGACAGACAAAAAGGCAGACATACTAACAGACAAACATACTACCAGACAGACAGACTACCAGACAGACATACTAACGGACAGACAAACATACAGACAGACTAACAGACATACATATTAACTGGCAGACTAACATAAGACAGACTAAAATAAAGACATAGTAACAGACATACTAACAGAAGACAGGCTAACAGACAGACAGATTAACAGAATAGACAGACTGACGGACAGACATACTAACAGACAAGCAGACATACTGCCGGACAGACATACTAACAGACAAGGAGGTAAACTATCGGGCATACATACTAACAGACAAGCAGACATACTAACAGACAAGCAGACATACAAACTAACAGACGAACATACTAACAGACATAAATACTAACAGACATACATACTAACAGACAGACAGATTAACAGAATAGACAGACTGACAGACATACATACTAAAAGACAAGCATACACACTGCCGTACAGACATACTAACAGACAAGCAGACAGACTAACATACATAAATACTAACAGACAGACATACTAACATACATACATACTAACAGAATAGTCAGACTGACGGACAGACATACTAACATACGATCAGACAGACATACTAACATACATACAAACATACTAACAGACATAAATACGAACATACATACATACTAACAGAAAAACATACAAACATAATAGACAGACTGACGGACAGACATACTAACAGACAAACAGACAAACATACTAACAGACATAAATAATAACATACAGACATACTAACATACATACTAACAGAATATACAGACTGACGGACATACATACTAACATACAATCAGACAGAAATACTAACAGACATACAAACATACTAACAGACATACATACCAACAGACAATCATACAAACATACTAACAGACAGAAATACTATCAGACAGACAGACTAACATACAGACAGACTAACAGACAAACAGACATTAAAATTTGTTTTGAAATCTTTTATAAAATTTGCTTTAAATGTTAAAGAAAAATAATGAAAAAATTTACCAGGAATCTGATAAGTTCGACATCTTCAAAAATCTACATTGTGTTTTAAATGTTTTTAAATCTTTTTACGTTTCAAATTATTTTGGAATCTTTTCAAAACTTCTGAATATATTTTAAACTTAACCGATTATTTTCCAAGTAAATAATCGCTCAATTGTTATTTATTATTTCAAATTTTTTAAATTTTTTATAAATATTTTCTTAAAATCAATTTTTCAAAATAAAAAATCATTTTAAATTTTCCGAGCAAGGTTCAGAAATTTTTTTTATTCTCTCAAAATCTTTAAAGATCATTAAAAAGCTTCAACATTTTATTTCGAAATCTTCAAAAATCTAAATTTAGTTTTTTATTTTAGGAAATCTTTTTGAGTTTTAAATTAAGTTTGGATCTTCTCAAAACCGAGCTCAAATCTAAGTCAAAAAAAAAATAATAAAAAGTTATACAAATTTTTTAATTGTAGTATTTTACTGTATTTTGTTGTTAAATCTTGTACATTTTTTATAAAAAAGTACATGTTTTAACAAAAAATTACAGTTGTAGAAATGTTGTACTTTCTTGTAAAAATTTTTTCCATCAGGGATACTCATGAAATTTCGGTTGAGTCAAACAAATTCTGGTTGAATCAAGAAAATATTTGATTGCTTCAACTATTTTCTGGTTGAATCAACCAAATATTTTGTTTTTCATATAATAACTATATTCGAACCAATAATTTTTTTTTTATTCAACCACATCATTTTCTGAATATGGATAAAACTTTGATTATTAATAATTTCGAAGGCAAATTTTTTCTTTAAATCCCATTTGCAGGATACCTTTAGAAGACTCTCAAGATAGAACAAAAAATTGAGTACATTTATGATCAATAATATTAATAAGTAATAATAATAAATAATAATAAAAATATTTTTAAAGGGAAATTAAAGACAGGTTTATATTTATTATTTTCAAAAGTACAAAAATATTTACCTGAATGCATCGTCCCCTGCTAGGCAATAAAGAAACTGCCGCCACTTGGGCAAGCGGAACTCCGTCTGTGTTTGTCTTTCCATAGTCGAGGGTTTACTACTTACTGAAACTGGCGTAGAACGTCTTGATCCATGTAATCCAGATGGATCCTATACAAAAAATCAAATTTTTTTATTTTTCGTTCAAAATATTAATTTTCAAAAATAACAAAAAACTTATTTCTAACAAAATGTTTTAATTTTCAACCAAGGAAATGAACTTCAAAAAAAAATTATGGATCTTCATTCAGCAAGATTAATTTTCTACTAAAAGAGAAAAATTTCAACCAAATACATAGATTTTCAACCCAATATTTGATCTCTCATTTAAAACAGGTCAGTTTTTGAACAAAATGGGAATATTTCATTTTTCAGTTTAAAAAATTAACTTTCAACAAAATAGTTACATTTACAACTAAAGAAGATTAATTTTTAACTAAAATTATGAATTTTTAACTAAGGAGATTCATTTTCTACCAAAAAAAAGAAAATTTGCAAGAAAAGACATGAATTTTTATTGGAATTAGTTGAGTTTCAACTAAAAAAAAAATCAACCAAAACTAGAATAGTTAAATTCGCAGTTGAAAAAATTATTTTTCAAACAAAATAATGAATCATGAATGAAAAAAAATTAATTATGAACGATAAGACAAATAGTTTATATTTCAACCAAAAATGGTTTGTATTTTAACCAAAAAAAGTTGAAAACAAAAAATGTTAAACGAAACAGTCAAATTTTTAAACAAAAAGATGAATTTTCAACAAGATTGTTTAATTTCTATCCAATTTTATTTTTAATTTAAATTGAAAACAGTTGAATTCAACAAAAAATTTATTAATTCTCAACCTAAGAAATTACGAATTTTCAACAAAATAGTTAAATTTTTAAAATAGTTAAATTTTTTTTTTAAAGAGTGTGAAGACTCTAATCGAATTTGAAACAAATCGATTTCGAACATTTGAAAAGAAAGAAAACTTTGAGTGCAGATTCACGAAATTGTTCAATTTAAAAAATTATTAAGTTCAATACAAAATCAAAACTTTTTTTAGCAGTGAGAGCTTTATCGTATGATAAAGTTCAGAGTCGTTACGAGTTCTATTATGGCTCTAATTTTTAAAGTTAAAGTAAAATCTCTCATTTGTATAAAAAATGTAATTGAATACATTTTAATTTCCTTGTACAATGATGTCTTTATCAGAGAATGAAGTTCGAAGTCGTTAAGAGTTCCATTGTGGCTCTTATTTTTGAAGTTGGAGTGAAAACTCCGATTTAAATTCAAAGTCTAACTAGATATATTTCAATTTGCTCCCACAACGAGGTCTTGATCATAAGATGAAGTTCAAAGTCGTTAGCATGACAATTTGATTTCAAATGAAACGCATAAAGATGTAATCGTGTACAAGGTCTTTGTCGTAAGATAAAGTTCAAAATCGTCATGAGTTCCATTGTGGCTCTAATTTTTGGAATTAAAGTGAAAACTCCCATTTAAATTGAAAATTCAATTATATACATTCTAACTTTATCACACAACTGGGTCTTTGTCATAAGATAAAGTTCAAAGTCATCGTGAGTTCCATTGTGGATCTAATCTTGGAAATTGAATTAAAAACTCCTACTTGCATTAAAAATGTATTCAAATACATTCTAATTTTCTAGCACATCGAGGTTTTATTATAAGAAAAAGTTCAAAGTCGTTACGATGAAAATATAATTTTAAGCACCACACATATATATGCAACCAAGTGCAAGGTCTTTATTGTAAGATAAAGTTCAAAGTCGTTAGGGTGACAATTTGATTTTAAATGAAGCGCATAAAGATGTAAGCATGCACAAGGTCTTTGTCGTAAAATAAAGTTCAAAATCGTCATAAGTTCCATCGTGGCTTTAACCTTTGAAGTTAAAGTGAAAACTCCTGTTTAAATTGAAAATTCAATTGTATACATTTCAATTTTCTCACACAACGAGGTCTTTATCGTAAGATAAAGTTCAAAGTCGTCACGATGAAGATTGAATTTCAAATACAACAAATAGAAATGTAACCATGCACAAGGTATTTATCGTAAGATAAAGTTCAAAGTCGTTAAGTGTTCCACTGTTGCTCTAATTTTTAATGTTAAAGTAAAAACTTCCATATAAGTTTAAAATTTAATTAAATGGGTACATTTTGATTTTTTTGCATAAGGTCTTATCGTAAGATAAAGTTCGAAGTCGTTAAGAGTTCCGCTGCCGCTCTAATTTTTAATGTTAGAGTGAAAACTGCCATATAAAGTTTGTATTAAAATATGATTCAATACACTTTAATTTTCTCGCATATCGAGATTTTTATCGTAAGATAAAGTTTAAAGTCGTTACGATAAAAATTTAATTTGAAATAAAACACATAGAGATGCAACCATGTACAAGGTCTTCATCGTAAGATGAAGTTCAAAGTCGTTACGAGTTCCATTGTGGCTCTTATTTTTAGAGTTCAAGTAAGAAAAATCCCATTTAAATAAAAAATCCAATTATAAACATTTTAATTTTCTCGCACAACGAGGTTTTTGTCATAAGATAAAGTTCAAAGTCGTCACGATGAAAATTTGATTTCAAATACAAAAAATAGAGATGTAACCACGCACAAGGTCTTATCGTAAGATAAAGTTCGAAGTCATTAAGAGTTCCACGGTCGCTCTAATTTTTAAAGTTAAAGTAAAAACTCCCATATAAATTGAAAATGTGATCAAATACATTTTGATTTTCTCACACAACGAGGTCTATATTATAAGATAAAGTTCAAAGTCGTCATGAGTTCCATCGTGGCTTCAATTTCTGAAATAAAAGTGAAAACTCCTGTTCAAATTGAAGACTCAATTATATACATTTTAATTTTCTCACACAACGAAGTCTTTATCGTAAGATAAAGTTCAAAGTCGTTAGGATGACAGTGTGATTTTAAATGGGACGCATAAAGATGTAACCATGTAGAAGGTCTTTGTCGTAAGATAAAGTTCAAAGTTCTCATGAGTTTCATTGTGGCTTTAAGTTTTGAAATTGAAGTAAAAACTTCTGTTCAAATTGAAATTTCAACTATATGCATTTGAATTTTCTCACAAAACGAGGTCTTTATTGTAAGATAAAGTTCAAAGTCGTTACGATGGAGATTTCATTTTAAATACAACACATAGATATGTAACCATGCACACGGTCTTTATAGTAAGATGAAGTTTGAAGTCGTTACGATGAAAACTCAATTTTCAAATACAATACATGTATATGCAACCATGCACAAGATCTTTGTCGTGAGATAAAGTTCAAAGTCGTCATGAGCTCCATTGTGGCACTAATTTGTAATGTTAAAGTGAAAACTCACATTGAAATTAAAAATATAATTAAATACATTTTAATTTTCTCGCAAAACGAGATCTTTATCATAATATGAAGTTCAAAGTCGTGACGATAAAAATTTAATTTGAACACTACACATAGATATGCAACCATGCACATGGTCTTTATCGTTAGATAATGTTCAGAGTCGTTACGGTGGTGATTTAATTTCAAATACAACACATAGATATGCAACCATGCACAAGGTCTTTATCGCAAGATGAGGTTCAAAGTCGTTGCGTGTTCCATTGTGGCACTAGTTTTTAAAGTTGAAGTAAAAACTCCCATTTGAATTGAAAATTTAATCAAATACATTTTAATTTTCTTGCATAACAAGGTCTTCATAATAAGATAAAGTTCAAGGTCGTCACGATGAAAGTTTGATTTTAAATACAACACATAGATATGCAAGCATGCACATGGTAATTATCGTTAGATAATGTTCAAAGTCGTTACGGTGAAAATGTAATTCCAAATACAACACATAGAGATGTAGCCATGTACAAGTTCTTTGTCTAAGATAAAATTCAAAGTCGTCATGAGTTCCATTGTGGCTTTAATTTCTGAAATTGAAGTGAAAACTCCCATTCAAATAAAAAATGTAATTGAATACATTTTGATTTTCTCGCAAAACGAGATCTTTATCATAATATGAAGTTCAAAGTCGTGACGATGAAAATTTAATTTAAACACTACACATAGATATGCAAGAATGCACATGGTCTTTATCGTTTGATAATGTTCAAAGTCATTACGGTGGTGATTTAATTTTAAGTACAACACATAGATGTGCAACCATGCACAAGGCCTTTATCGCAAGATGAGGTTCAAAGTCGTTACGTGTTCCATTGTGGCACTAGTTTTTAAAGTTAAAGTAAAAACTCCCATTTAAATTGAAAATTTACCATGCACAAGGTCTTTATCATGAGATAAAGTTCAAAGTCGTTACGAGTTCCATCGTGGCTCTAATTTTTAAAATCATAGTGAAAACTTTTAAAAATCGAGTGTTCCCTGAATTCCCCGGGATGCTCTCAACCTATTTTTTCCCGATGGATGTTATCTAGTACTTTCAAGTAGTGGTCAGCAAAACTACAAATTTAATGGACCGCGACTAATGAAGAGCAGAGTAAATCGGGCTTAACTTTGAACGAGACAGGGATTTTGTTTGAGTGAAACACACGTACGTCAAGAAATAATAATTAATATGGATGCTTACGTTGTAAATCGTGCAGAGTAGCGAATTTCGTCTTCTGGAGGCATTGCTTTCTGGATGGACGGCTTGGGGGCTGCAGGCTGAGATTGTGCAAAACGTATCGCAAGCCCCGTTCGTTGCCTTCTCCCACTCCTCCCACTCTTCTTCATCCAGCGGGATTTCGCCACTACCAACCTATTCGCAAAGTTAATTAATTTTCCTCTGCTCGAGGATCTGGCACCTATTAAGGAAATCAGCAATCGGACCATGTATGCTTTGGATTTCTGGGTAGTAGGTAATCCAAGGGAAATTGAGAAATCGGAAAACGAAAGTTCCCGTACACACGAAAAAAAATAATTCCATAGAATCTGTTCGCTTAGATTATGTAATGGGCCGTCTTTATTATAAGATAAAGTTCAAAGTCGTTATGATAAAAATTTAATTTTAAATAAAGTACATAGAGGTGCAACCACGCACAAGGTCTTTATCGTAAGATGAAGTTCAAAGTCGTTACGAGTTCCATTGTGGCTCTTATTTGTAAAGTTGAAGTAAAAAAATCCCATTTAAATTAAGAATCTGATTATAATTTCAATTTGCTCGCACAACGAGGTTTTCATCATAAGATAAAGTTCAAAGTCGTCATGAGCTCTATTGTGACTCTAATTTTTGAAATTAAAGTGAAAACTCCTACTTGAATTGAAAATTCATTTATATACATTTCAATTTTCTCGCACATCGAGGTCTTTATCATAAGATAAAGTTCAAAGTCGTTACGATGAAGATTTAATTTTAAATACAACACAGAGATGTGCAACCATGCACAAGGTCTTTATCATAAGATGAAGTTCAAAGTCGTTACGAGTACCATCGCGGCTCTTATTTTTAAAGTTAAAGTAAAAAAAATCCCATTTAAATTAAGAATCTAATTATATACATTTTAATTTGCTCGCACAATGAGGTTTTCATCATAAGATAAAGTTCAAAGTCGTTATGAGTTCTAGCGTGACTCTATTTTGTTAAATTAAAGTGAAAACTCCTACTTGAATTGAAAATTGATTTATACACATTTTAATTTTCTCGCACATCGAGGTCTTTATCATAAGATAAAGTTCAAAGTCGTTACGATGAAGATTTAATTTCAAATACAACACAGAGATGTGCAACCATGCACAAGGTCTTTATCGTAAGATAAAGTTCGAAGTCGTCAAAAGTTCCACTGTCGCTCTAATTTTTAAATTTGAAGTAAAAACTGCCATATAAATTGAAAATTTAATTATACACATTTTGATTTCCTCGCATAAGGAGGTCTTTATCATATGTAAGATAAAGTTCAAAGTCGTTACGATCACCAAAAAGATGAATTTTTAATCCGGAAGGACCAATTTTTAACAAAAGACTTGAATTTAGGATGAAAAAAGAGGACATGATCAAAATAGTTGCATTTTCAACCTACAAAGATGTATTTTTTAACAAATGGTTACATTTTCAAACAGAAAAGATTTACTTTAATTAAGACCAGTTGAACTTTTAAGCTCAAAAGAAGAATTTTTCAGAAGAAATGAAAAATATGACAGTTGAATGTTCAACAAAAAAATTGTCTCTTCTTCCAAAAGATGAATTTTCAACCAGTTTAATTAAACGAAAAAAAAATAATTCTTAACAAATGAGATAAATCCTCTACCAAAAAGACGAATTTTTAACAAACACAAAATATTTAAAATTTTGACCAAGTAGTTGCATTTTGAGCCAAAAATGGAATCGCCAAAGTTTCAATTGAAAAAATGAATTTTAAACAAAAAACGATTTTTGGACCAGTTATATTAAACAAAAATTTTTTTAAGAAAATAGTTTAATTTTGAAACAAAGATATAATTTAGACAATTATAATTTCAAGTCAAAAAAGGCTGATTTTTAACCAAAAAAAAATACCAAGAAAGATGAATTTTTAACCAAAAAGATTAGTTTTCCACCAAATAGACGAATTTTCAGCAAAATAGTTAAATTTTCAACCAAAATATAATTTTTTAACCAATAAGACTGATTTTCTAAAAATAGAATTTTGTAATTTTTTACCAAATTATTGAATTTTTAAGCCAAAAAGACGAACTTTCCACAAAATAGTTTAATTTTTATAGAATAAATATGAATTTTCAACCAAAAAGGATAAATTCTCAAACAAATATGTCGTAATTGATATTGAGAAAAAAAACGAATTAAAAATTAAAAAAACAGTTTAATTCAACCAAGAAGATTAATTTTCTACAAAAATAAAGACTTAAAAAAAAGTTGAATTTTCAACGAAAAGATGATTTATTAAGCAAGAAGTTTATTTTTCTAAAAATGAGATAATTAAATTTTGAACCATAGGAATTTTTTTGAATTTTGAACCAAACTGTTCATTAATTAATTTTCAAAAAAATATTCTAATTCTTCACCAACGAAAAGAATTTAAAACCAAAATGAATAATATTCTACCGAATACTACGAATTTTCAAAAAATAAATTTTTTAACTCAGAGAAGAAATCATTTGCAACCAAAAAAAACGAAGTTTCAACAAAATATTTCGATTTTCAAACAGATAAATGAAAACACTGTTAAGTTTTCAAATAAAAATGATATATAGTCAAAAAAAATAATTTTCAACAAAAAAACACATTTTTTCAACAGAAGAATTAATTTTTAACTAAAAAAGATAACCAAAAAGATAAATTTTTAACCAAAGAGATTAATTTTCAACGAGAAGAGACGAATTTTCATTGAAAAGACATGAATTTCAAAACAAATAGTTGATTTTTCCAATAAAAAACATAAATTTTCAACCCAAAGTGGAATTCTTAAATTTTCATTTAATTAATGTTGAACAGAAAAAACAAAGTTTAAACTGAATATTTAGATTTTCACCCGAAGAAATTAGTTTTATCAAAAATTAATGAATTTTCAAATAAGAAGAATAATTTTCTACCGAAAAGAAAAATTTTCAACTCAAAAAAAGATTACAGTTTTTAACTGAAAAGTATAATATATACTTAAGCTTTCAGTTGTAGTACCTAATATTTAAAAAACAAACAAAATTAAGCAAAATATTTCAATTTTCAAGCGAAAAAATTAATTTATAACAAAAATAGATAAATTTTCAAGCAAGAAGAATAATTTTCTAAAAAAAGTCCATTTTCCATCACATAGATGAATTGTCAACCATAAATGATTTTTCAACCGAATGGTTTAATTTTCAATTAAAAAAAAGAAATTAAAAAAAAAAAAAAAAAGAAAGAAAGAGTTTTCATCAAAATGATTCATTTTTCGACTAAAACCCATTCATTTCTAATCCAAAGCGGAAAAGTTAAATTTTAAATAAAGGAGGTAAATAATTGGTAGATTTTCAACCGTTCTCCAACGAGAAGTACAATATTTTACCAAAAAAAAAACAGATTTTCAACAAAATACATGAATTTTCAACTATGAAACAAAAATTAATAAAAAAGATTCCAACAAAAAAGTTACATTTTGAAAAAGAGAAATTAATTTGTAAAGAAAATAGACGAATTTTCGAACAAGAAGAATAATTTTCTACGAAAAACAGATGAATATTCAACCATATAGTTGAAATTCCGACCAAAGAAATGAATTTTAAACCAGAAAGATTAATTTGTAACGAAAAAGATTAATTGTCAATGAAAAATAAACTAATTTCCACCAAAATAGTTAAATTTTCAACCAATGATAAAAAATTATGAGATAAAACAAAATAATTCCAAATGTCCATTAACTCCACTTTGAACAACGCTTTTTCGCAAAATATCGGCTTTTTAATGTAATGTTCAAACTTTCAAAATATGCACTTGACATTTTTTAAACTACAGTAATGTGGCATTTTTATTAAAACTCTTTACGATGAAACTTGTTTGTATACAAAATTTTTTTCACTGTCAGTGATTCACAGTCTGTCAGAGAAGGCGCATTATAGAAAGTAAACTTCACGTTGAAATACCCGAGCTTCTTCTCCGAGGCGGCAGATTGCGCTAGTGTCCAGTGTAAAGAAATCATTCTTCGATGTCCGGAGGAATAATGTTTTTTTCAGCAGTGAAATCAAATTATTATTACATCTGTGACTGCGAAAGTTTATTTTGCGATGAAAAATGTATTTCTATGCATTTTATAATAATTATTTTTTTGAAACAATTAATTTGCATATTTAAAACATTTTAAATAAGCGCGCGCTATGCAGCCACTCAGAAATTCGGGGCGACGCATGCGCAGTGCGTTTGGGGAGCAAGATGGGGAGCACTGAGTTTGAGAACGTCGGATTTTCAACATAACCTCAAAAAGTGTCATATTTAACGTGCACTGTCTCTTTTTCAAGAATGACTAATGTCTATAGTTTTAGTTTCTCTATTAAGTGTTTCCCAGTGCAATATTATTAATCCGAATTATAACGTAAAATGTCCATTATTAATTTGTAAAATCTTTGAAGTGAGTCAAGGCAGGAATGACAAAAAGTCTCTATTAGAACCGTTCCTGGTGGCCCTGATTGTATATCCCAACAAATATCGTTATGGTGACAAATTTTGATGTCCTTTAGATGTCCAGATGATATAAAATATATAATATTTATAATTTCTCCCTTTTAGTTACCTTCGTAAAGTAATGCACTCCCGCAAATTCCAAGAGAGTAGCGATGCAGTAGAAAAAACAAGCAAGCAAAAACCAGTCGAGGGCTGTAGCATATTTAACTTTCGGAAGGTCTGTTCTGGCGTCAAGACTTATTGTTGAAAGTGTGAGAACCGTTGTGATTCCTGTATTCAATTTACATAAATTTCCTTCATTATTGATAATTCATTTTAAGTCTGAAGTCGAGCGGACTTAATTGAATAACTAATCTGGAGAAGCAGTTGAAGCTTCAGAGTTTCGAAACTTGTTCATAAGAATATTAAGAGGCATATTTTATTAGTTTTATTTCAACTGATTCCATTTACCTAGCCCAACTCGATCGCTTGTGGCTTCTCTATGAATCCAGAAGGACACCCAACTTAGAACGACGATTAGAACACAAGGAACGTAAACCTGAAATCAATGATGAAATTGGATATTTATTGATAATTGATGATTAATTCAGAGGTTTGAACGTTTTTTTTGGCGTTTATACCTGAATAAGGAAGTAGCCAGTATGCCTGTGAAGATTGAAGGATACTTGAAGGACTGAAAATTCCCCCTCTCGACGTACGAAGGTCAGGTTTCGAGAAGGTGAGCCCATCAAATCAAATTGAGATAATACCATGCCAGGAAGAAAAGTTACGGATGAGCCTTCTTGCCACTCGTAGACCAATTCTCCGGATGTGTATGCGTCTGAAATTATTGAAAAAGTACTTATTAAAAACCAAATCGTAACAAAATTAACAAAAGCCGGTAAGAGGCCATCCATAAAGTACATTGCCGATTTTGGGATATTTTACACCCG
>CAKNXH010079914.1:0-31896 GCA_932178445.1 Andricus quercusramuli | reverse complement strand
TGGTGACATTCGGGAAGAGCCTGATGTTTATCAGCTGCGGCCATTAGCGAACATGCGCAAACGTCGAACGCGCAACATCCAACGCGGTGGACGACTCGAATCTCCCGAATCATAGGTGCAAGATCCCCAACCATTCGGGCGCGCACCCCACCAGTTCGGCCGCTGCTGCTTCGGGTGAGCACCCCAATGGTTGGGGTGCTCGCACGACTCGTTGGTGCGAGCGCACCAATCCTTCGTGTGAAACAGGAAAAAAGAGAAACCACCCCAACTATTGGGGTGTAAACCCGAACCACTGGGGAATTCTTCGCTCAGTGTACCGAGATAGTACCTTTCACTTGGACACGTCGGTATATAATCTGAATGGGAGGATGAGATGTTTGCATACATAAGGAATCATCCGGAATGAGATGGAATGCCTTCAAGATCGGCATGCTGGATGGGAAGGGACGATATGGAACTTGGCGAAGAAACTTTCCTAAGCCTTCCGTAATTTGGCGCAATTTCCGGAATGCTAATTGCCACTAAAATGTCGATGTAACCAGGACGATGATAAAATTCGTGAAGAAGTAGCCAAGAAAATTAGCGCCATAAGATTAAGGGCAGGTGGTGATTTTAACTTTGTTGGGTCGGATCTCTTGGGATTGAATTAAGATTTCATATATCACTAAGGAAGATGCAGACGCTATAATAAATATTTCAACAATAGGGACAACACTTTTCTACTCTACTGTCGCTATTCGAACTTTAGTGCTATAGTAAAAGAGAGTGCAATTGATGGGAGTACGTACAGCTTCCTAAGATCAGTGGGCAGAACTGTCGATCCATTGGGAAGTTTCTTAACTCCATCGGGCATTTGGCCTTTATTGTCAGTCTGCATTGCGAGACGTTCCTCTTGAAAAGTGGATTACATATTGCCGGTACGACGTAACACAAAACAGGCGAGATATATAAATATATCTCTTTCATACTTTAATTTTGACTGGGATTACGCAAGTGAGAAAAGAGTTTGGTTACCACAAAAAACAATATGAGATAAGTAATATATTAGTTTTGTGAATAAATATACTCTCTAAATCCGAATTAGTAGAAATTTTACTAATTGAATAAGCACAGTAAAAAAAAGGATCAATTTTGTTGCAGGGAATTTTGCTCCAACGATCATTTGCCTCTCGAGATCATAATGATCTGTCCATTCAGATCACCTTGATCATCTTTTTCGGATCATTTGTCAGACTAAACAAAATGACCGCCAATTTTTCGCACTGTTATAACGACATAACCTAAAATTTTCATCTATACACAAGGAAGTAACAACTACACTTAACAGTTGATATTTTCTAATATCAGATTTCGTTAATTTTGTAACTTTTGAAGTACACTGCACGATCAGAAACCATAAAAAAGATCGCATATGGATTAAAGTACTCTAAGAACGTCATTCATCTTGCTTTGACTTGATACATGATCCCGCGTCAGGTCATTGTGATCTCAAAAGCTGATCATTCATTCGGGCCGATCAAAATGCTTTTGATTTCGGTATCATTTTTGTTGCATATGACAATGATATTGATATCGGTATCATTTTGAACATTTTTTTTACTGTGAGTAGCATTGTATCTGACTGTTAAATTAGTAGTTTTATCACATATGATATGATTGTTAGATTTGTACAATAAGTTTCTCCATAGTCAAAACAGCTTTTAAATTTTTAATAATAAAGATAAAAATTCTGTTATTTGTAACAACAAGTGAATGTAAAATTATTTGTATTAATAAAGTTTCTAGGGTCTATCGAAAATTCAAAATTAAGTACTTTTTGTAAATAGTTAGTAATTTCCAGTCAACATGATTTTTTTAAACATAATATTGATAGCAGACTATGTTACATGAAAGTCGACGTACCATATCGTAATTCACTAACAGTTTGAGAAAGGCTATATTTTTTATCTCTAACTTGCAGAAAACTCACTCAACATACATTGAAAGATACGTAGATGTTCCACATTTTTTAAAATCAATTTACAACTTCTGAGTCGGAATTTTCGGTTAAAATTCTCATTTCATTGTTGTTACGGATAAAGAGGTTGTTTTAAAGAAGATTTTAAAGTATTTTTTCATGTTTCAAACTTACGCTTCTGAGGCATCCCTTATAATCATCAGATATAGTTTTACTAAGGCACATAAATTATTATTTAACCTAAATTTTAAACAGAATCTAACAATCTTTTGTCTTCAAAAATTCTTCCTTGAACCACCTTACTGTTAAACTGCGGATATATTGAAATAAAAGTATCAACATAATTTAAAGCGTGCAAATTTTAATTTAGTGTATTTAATTTTTAAAATGAAAATGCATCTATTATAGTTTTGTTTGAAAATTGATCGGTTTTAGTTCAAAACTCAAATATTCATCTTCGTCATTGATAATTCAACAGCTTGTTTGCCATTTTTTCTCTCTCTTGACTGAAAAATCTTTTCAAGTTGAAAATTCAACTCGTGTTAAAGACTGAACTCTTTTGTTTAAAATTAATTTTTTTGTGCAAGATTCATCATTTTAATTTAAAATGTATCTCTTCGGTTAAAAAGTGAGCTATTTTGTTGAAAATTCGTTTTTACTTTAACAGAAAATTAATTCTTATTGAAACTAAAAATTTAATTATTCCAGTCGAATATTCCAACATTTTATTTGAAAAGCCATCTCTTTAGTTTTACATAATACAACATTTTAAAATGAAATTATTCAATTTGAGGTGGAAAAAATATAATTTTTAGTTGCAAATTGAACTATTTCAGTCAATGGTTCACCATTTTAGTTGAAAATTCAACACTTTGGCTAAAAATTTGCTTTTTTTCTGGAAAATTAATTTGTTATGTTCAAATTTAACTATTCCATTTTTGGTCAAAAGCTGATCTTTTTTAGTTCAAAATTCAACTGTTAACTAACAAATAAATTTTTTTTTCAATTATTATTCAAATTCATAGACTTTATAGACAAATTTAAGAAATGATTGATCATGTTTTTAGTATTATTTGGTTATTTAAGTATTTAATGATGCTAATATATTTGAGAATATCTTGTAATATAATTTGTTGAAGATTCCTAAATTAAAAATGTTGATCGAATCCCCAGAAACTGAAAAAAAAATTATGATAAACTCGCGAAACTGTGGACTTATTTCGAGTCGATTAAAAAAAAGAGAAATATTTGAATGGCTCCGTACTATAAGGAATTATTTTTAAAAAAACTTGACATATCTGGATAGAACTTGAAATTGTCAGGGCATGTTTTTTTAGGTACGATTTCTTCATTCAGCTATACTGTAATAATAATTAACCATGGTATACGAATTAAAAGTATGTAAAAAAATTTGTATTCTAGGATGCTAGTAACGTGTCTAAGGAAGTAGAGGGTATCCGGATTCAATCAAAGACAAGTGTACCAAACTGTACTTTTGTTTTGTAAAACCTTTTAGGATTATTAATATTCTAGTTTTAATGATTACAATAACATGTTTTTAATTTGGATTGAACTAACTTGTTTTTCAATCGGACCTAATTCGACTTTAATAATAGAATAATATATTTGAATAAACTTCTCTTCGCTGAAAAAACAGTTTTTAAATTTACTTGAGACTATCCTATGAAATAGTAACCAGCAATACATTTACCAATTCATTTAGTAGTAGCATTACCAATCCCTTTAATAGATATAGTTACTAATTCATTTAGTCAGTTATTCTTACACATCGAATTAGTAGATTCTTACTAATTACCAGTAAACGAATCGGCGCTATTTGAATTAGTAGAAAACTACTACCAATTAGTAGTTTTTTACTAATTCAGATTTAGAGAGTAACATAAAGCTAAAAAGAAGTCGCAAAACGAACCTCATCGAATAAAGTATGTCACCATCCTGAGAAATTCTAAGCAGCTTATTGGGCACTGTGATGGTGTGAACGTAGCTATGCTTCCCATTGTAAAAGTAAGTGTCCGGTCTCCAAATCCTTTCCAGCATCTTGATGCTGAGGCTTAAAGATTTGATCGGTCCAAGGAAGCTCAGGCGAGAGTCTCTCCAGTATTGTCGAAAGTAACAGTCCATGGAATAATCCTTCAGACACAGAAGATTATTGAAAATCACCTAAACCCTTTTTACCACACTTTGAAAACAAACAAATTATAAGGTGCTAACCATATCGAGTTCCGATATTGGGCCCATGCTTCTTATAAGAATATTTGTGCTCACGACTGTGGGGACTCCTGGAAAGAGGAAAAGGGTCTTAAAAATATCGACTAAGGCAATAATACTTTACTTGGCAATAATATGTCCTGAAGTATGTGTATATATTTCATTGCAAAACCACAGGCCACTGACTTACTTTATAGTGCCTATAAAGGCCTGTAAAATGTCAGCAATAAAAAAAGTTTCGAGCTAATTGGGAGCGCAGTTTCGCAATAAAATACGACCCTTGAAATGAAATAAAACACATGGAAACGTTTCAGAATTGATTGTGTTCTGGAACGTAACTTCATATAGCAACATAAATTTCATTAATAATCATAATAACACGGAGGAAAATAGAGATTTGAGAACTAGGGTTGAATATCCGCGTTGTGCATTGTAGATATAGTATAAAAAAAGTTTTGCAAAAAATACAAATGAGAATGGACTTCGACGAGACTAAATAAGCTTAACAAAAGATCGTTGATATGTGGTCACCTGGTCCATCAAAAAATGTTTGAACAGCATTTGAAAACGAAACGATATTTGAAAGCGACCAATAGCTTTCTTCGTTTGGCGATCTGCCAATTTGACCGTTCTTGTGACATTCGTATTGAGCTATTCATGGTCCGATATGAAAAAATTTAGGCAGGATAGATATTTTTTTATGAAGAATGCATCTATTAGTCTTAGTGAAGCAATGAATAAATTTCTCTGGTATTATCATGCAATTGCACGGAATCAATTACATGTCGGCATCTTTTGGATGTCGAACTTTTTTATTTTTTCCGCTTTATCGAAGAAGCCATTAGCGTTAACTGAAGCGGTTAAACGCGATCTTTATCAGACGATGAATGCACAAACAATTTCATCAAGTAATTTACCGGATGGATGAAACCAATATAATAGTAGCTTATATGTTTTGAGTGTGTTGGAATTAATCAAAATTAGTAATTTACGTATTGTAAGTATGGTTGCTTCTCACACGGTTATGCATTAGAAAATTAATCAATGATTGATAATATCATAATTAAGAGAATTAAATCATAAACGCAAGTTCTAAAATAATTTAAGAGAGTTTAAAGCATTTATTGCCTAAACAAATATATATCATAATTAATAACATATATTTTTACAAATGCATTCTAGAGTGAAATGAACATATACTTTTTTTTAAATTACAGAGTTGCCACTGGTCAGGAAATTTCAGAAAGTCAGGGAATGTCAGGGAAAACCTGACAGAGTTGGGGAATTTTCGATAAATTGAAGTTGAAATTAATTTTATTATTATGGTTAAAAATCGCAACTATTTGGTTGAAATATAATCTGTTTTGGTTGAGGATTCAAACCATTCTGTAGGAAATCCATGTTTTTCGGTTGAATTCAACTATTCTTGGTATAAAATTAAAATCCTTTTTGTGGTTGAAATATAATATATCACGTTTTTCGTTGAGCATTTATCTTTTTTGGTAGAAAATTCAACTAATTAGTTGGAAGTGGAACTACTTTGTTAAAAATTTATTTATTCGGTTGATTATTTATCATTATAGTTAAAATCACCTTCTTTTGTTCAAAACTTAATTCTTAATTCTTTTGTTGACAATGATGTTTCCTAGATGATAAATAATTATTTTAACTGAAAATTTAACTTGTACATGTTTGGTTCAAAATTTATCTTCTTAAGTTGAAGATTCAAATTTTGGTTTAAAATTCCTGTATTTTATTGAAAATTCAAATTTTCTGGGAGAATATTTAATTTTTTCGGTGACCAATTCATCTTGTCGATTGGAAATTCCTTGAAAAATTCAAATATTTTTTTGAAAATTCATGTACTTTATTTAAAAAAATCATCTATTTTCTTACAAAATTCATATTATCGATTAAAAATTGATCTTTTTGGTCGGAAATTTGTTTTTTTCTTATTTAGAATTAATTTTTTTAATAAAACTGTTCCATTTTTTGTCAATAATTTACCTTTTTTGATAAAAATGTAGTCTTCTTGGTTAAAAATTAGACTATTTCGTTGAAAATTTACTGTCATTTTATTAAAAATTTAATTTTTTTTTTTACTGAAAATTTAAATAGGTATTCTATTTTTAGATGAAAATTTATCTGTTTTAGGATGAAATTGAACTATTTGTTGAAAATCCGTCTTTTTTGGTAGGAGAGTACTCTCATTAGTTGAAATTTCATCTTTTTGGTTGAAAATTCAACAATTTTGTTGAAAATTCGTTTGTTTTTTGTTTAAAAATTTATTTTACGAACTGAAAATTATCCTACTTTATTTTGTATTTGGTTAAAAATTAAATTTTTTAAAATTGAAGATTCATCATTTTAGTTGAAAATTCACTTTAACTATTCCATTTTTTGTAGCAAATTTACCTTTTTTGATAGAAATTAAATTTTTTTCGTTGAAAAATTATCTGTTTAGTAGAAAATTTAATAAATCTATTTTTTAAAGAATTAATTTCCTTGGCTGAAAATAAAATTATTTGGTTGGAAATTCGTTTTTTTTTCTTGAAAGAGAAAATTCATGTTTTGGGTTGAAAAATCCACTATTTGGTCAAAAATTCATATTTCTGGTTGGAAATATTGAAAATTAGTATCTTTGATTAAAAATTTGTTTTTTTTTTCAGATGAAAATTAATTTTTTTAACAGAAGATATAACTATTCCATTTTCGTTTGAAAATTTATATTTTTAGTTGAAAATTAATTAATTTCGATGAAAACTCGTTTTTTTAAAATATACTTCTCTAACTGAAAATTTAATATAATATTTTTGGTTTATAAATTTGTCTTTTTTAGTTTTAAATTGAGTTATTTTGTTGAAAAATATTTTTTTTGTTATGAAAAAAATACATTATTTTCTTCGTAGAAAATTGTACTATTTTGTTTAAAATTTACTTTGATTTTATTGAAAATTAATTCATTAATTCATTTCTTTGCTTGGAAATTTAACTATTTTGTTGAAAATTCGTTTGCTTCTACTTTATTTTTGGTGGAAAATTTATCTTTTTAATTTAAAATTAATGTATTTGGTTAAAAATAAGATTTTTTTAGTTGGACATTCATCATTTTAGTTGAAAAATCACTTGAACTATATCGAGAGCTATTGTATATTTTTTGTTAAGAATTCATTTCTTCCATTGGAAAAAAAGTATTTAGTTGAAAATTCGTTTATTTTTTGTTGATAGAAAATTCATATTTTCGATTGAAAAGTCTACTATTTGGTGAAAATTTGTATTTTTAGTTGAAAATTCTTTAATTTGGCTGAAAACATGTTTTTTTTTACTTTTACTGTTCTAACTGCAAATTGAACTATTATGTGTTTGGTTTGTAAATTTATCTTTTTTAGTTTAAGATTGAATTATTTTGTTGAGAATTAATTTTTTGGTTGAAAATTGATTATCCCAACTGAAAATTCAATTGTTACATTTTTGGTTAAAAAATAATTTGTTTTGATGCAAAAAAAAATATTTGGTTGAAATTTTTGGTTGTTATACATTTATTTTTCTCACATTTTAACTATTCTAATTTTGGTTGAAAATTGATTTTTTTTATATGAAAATTCATGTAATTTGTTTTGAGTTGAATTTAAAGTGATGCATTTTTCCGCGAAATTTAAACAATGTAATTATTATTAATAAATGTAGAAAATACGATTGTTTATATCCTAATTCAAAATGCTCATGAATGCTCATTGAATTCTCAAAGCACACAAAAGACGAGCATATTCTCGAGCATATTCTCATGCTCCTGAGAATTTCTCCGAGCACTTAAACTCTTTAGAACACTAGTTGGCAACCGCAAAAACACACTTTTTTTGCTGAAAACGACTTAATACTTTCAAATCCTTGAATAAATCCTTTTAATTCCTTGAATACAGATTGTAAGAAATGTTTGTACCTTTTCCGTGAGTGGGCAGTTGGCTGTTTTCATAGTTCTTTAAGAGGTTTTCTAAAACCATGGTAATATTTCTCGAAACGATGTCGTTCATAATACCTCTCACGTCCCTTGTTGACGTTGACGTCCACGTATTTGTCGTTTCGTTGAGAGGAGGATCTCGATTGCCGCAAATACATAACGGTAGTAGGACAGCGAACCTGTCAATAAAACCGTCACCACACGATTTTCTATAAACGTATTGGTATAATGAAATATTGAAAGCATTAAACTTAATTGATTAAATTAATTAAACTCTCATTATAAGAGACACATAATCGCATTAGCCAAATAAGATGTTGATCTACGTGTTCCATATAGTGATGCATGTCGATTATTTTTAAATTTTCCAAAAATCTCATCAGATTAAATTAAAAACTTGAACACCGTACTCATCACATCGAGACGAACGATCACTCAATCGAGAAGATCGTCTCGTCTCGATCGACTTTTTTCATTGCATATTCTTGATCTCCATTACATTTCAGTTCCATCCGACTATGTTTCAAGCAAATCTTGATTTTGTCCAAAAATGATCGATATGCATCACTAGTTCCATATCACTTCACTACAATTTACATTGTCTTTAATTTTCAATCCTGTGTTTTATGTTATGCGCGCCACATTAACCGCTGCTCCCCTACGCGAAACGAATTCCACTAGCCTGTTAATAGTTTCTGATTTCGGCAGGAAGAGTTAATTACCTCCACTTCGAAATTAGAAGGTTGCATAACAGGGGTAGTATTTCGAAGTTATGTGAGTTATGTACTCTGCCCTGGGGTACTTTACTGTTCGAAATACCTCATCATCGACAATCCTGAACTTTCAAGCCGTGAAAGAATACAAGCATGCTCTGAATGCCGAGCTCTGACTTTCGAAAAAATAGTTCGCCAAGCGAGAACAAAAGTTCTTCACCCGAAAAAATGAAAACTGCTGCATCATTAAAGGAAGAACACTTAATATTAAAAATAAATACTACATGGAAGTATGGGAAGTAACTGTATCGTGCTTTATAACGTATAGTAATTTGGTATAAATCTGAAAGGAAAATAATCTGCGCAAAAATAAAGGACGAGTGAAAATGAGGATCTCTACAGAAAAGGAAATGATGAAAAGGACTCTAAACTCTGGAAATGCATTTCATAAAGTATCTGCAATATACTGAAATGCATTTCTTATAGGTTGAGGATAAAAATATTAATTTGTGGGATTAAGTTTTTAATTCTCATTTTCAATATAGGTTCGTATTGGATAAGGCTGAGGAGGGTAAAAGCTGAGAAAGAGAGAGCAAAGGAGATGGAGATTGCTCTCATCACATGCTGATGCAGCATGCCTGTCTGCTTGCTCAAACCTCCTCACGTCACAGCTTTCGAGTGAACATTGCGCCTCGTTATATCATATTTCCCGATTATATTATGTACCTCTACCTATAATATACACATTTTCTTCGCCATTACTTTCCTCGTGCGTAGAAAAAGATATTTCATCTTTTTTTACACACGAGGAAAGTAATGGCGAAGCAAAATCGATGATCTTTTCTTACTATAGGTGCTCGTTCTTTTCAAACTTTTTTCTCCCGGATGCTTCTTCCTAAGTTAAAAGCAATTTTCTCTCTATTTTCCGATTTAGTTTAGAAAATAGAGACACTCCGTCAGGGAATTTAATCCAAAAGAATCAGGACAACATTGACAATGCTATCGGGAGTTATTTGCTCCTTGCTTGAAAACCATAGAAATGGGTGTAAAAGGAAGAAAGGAGAGGTGCGAACAAGGTTTCGTGCTTTATATTCGCAGATCGTAAATACAACTATACGAGGGACGTGTTCGCCAAAGACAATGCTTTCGCCTCGGGTCACTCGGATCACAAAAAGCACGTGTAGGATCCTCTGAATGTTTTCTAGTAGACGAAAATTCAAACAAACAATAATCTAGATCTGTTGCCTTTGTATTACTAATGGGAAGGGATCCTTTTCTCCTGTACCAACAATGCGCTTTTTTATTGCTGGATCCAGGAATATATTTTTTGGTTCAACGGAAGTTTGTCTCTTCGAGAGTAGTGGTGAAAAAAGTTTAATTTAAATCTCGACTGGAACTCTCATTAGCTTTCATTCATTACAGACAGCTACATGGTTCAATATTAGATTCGAACATCATATCCTCTCGGAATCGATTTTGAGCATTGCTTACATGGCACACAAGAAAAATTTGGGTTTGAAATTAAACAAATTAGAGTGGAAAAATTATTCAAGGATCCTCTGCTTTAATCTGGGTTCCTCTATCCGAAATTATTTTTGGCTATGGTAACATTACAGATAACATAAGATTTATTAAACAAATTCAGAATGAGATACAAAAGAAACCGCACATAAATACAGTTAAGGATAATGTGTTGTTTTTTCAATAAGGTTTAATCAACTTTGATATGGTCTATTTGTTGGCACTGATGTATTAAATAATTGAAGAAATTGTTTAAGGATTTGTGTCTTGTGTAATTATTTCATGATGTTATAAAAAAATTCTTTTCTCAAGGCAACAGAATTATTTGCTGAAAGAACGCACTATTAAACATGTCAAAAACGAGGTCACGGATACACTCATAAATTGTGTCGAAGCATTCACCACATTTTTTCTAGCGAGATTTCCAAAACAAAAAGAGCATCCTATCCTGAGTACTTATAGAATTTTTTTCATACCAATGAAGGTATTTAAAAGATAGAAGGTTCCTGAAAGGTATCATTCTGGCTTTCATTAAACATTAGGAAATCCTTTCTGATTTGTCTTTCATAATTATACATTATGATGACAATATTTCTATAGATTGCGGACTCTTCCGCTATAAGATAACAGAATATTTTTAAAAAATCCTACAACTTGTAAATGGATAAACACCTTAAGTGTGTAAATTTGAATGGAAAAACTTACGTTGGTAGGTGAGAAAGTTGCATTTCGTAATTTTGAAGGCAATTTTGAAAAACTTGGGCCGCCGGAAGCGGGAAAATCGCGGTCCGAGAAGACGACGGAAGTTGGTATCGCGCGACCTGACAGTTACACGTTTGTCACGAGTCGTCGGGAACGGATCATTGCGAGAACCGCGTGTTTCACTCCCACCCTTATTCGTCTTTCGCGATGTTCCAACCCCCTGTGGTTAACTCGGCGCGCAAGCTCTGAAATTTCTATCAACCCCCCACACCGTCATTCATTTTAATGAGCGAAATTTCACTAAAAGTCAGCAAATTCGGTAATTATAATAATTACAACATTTAAACAATGTTCTGTTTCATTAAAATTCGGGCTCTAAAGCACATCCAAAGAATTTTTACATTGAAATCATTAAAAAGTGATCAATAATAAGGCAAAAATTCATCCGGGAATGGTGATAAATATCTAGAAAATTGTAAAGAATTTTTTTTATTTTGCAGGGTTAAGTCATCTTTTGAAGTCTTAAAACATGTCTTAAAACTTCTTTTCCCGAAATTGAAAAATTTTCAACAATTTCAAATTTCCCAATTGGAAAATTCCCAAATAATAACATTCCTGATAATTTATGTTGCCAAATTTCAAAATTCCGGAAAAATGTGCATACATTATGAAATCTCCTGCACTAAAAACTTGCCAATACAAGAATATTTACTAATTACGAAATTTCCGGAAAATGAAAAAAATGTCAAATAATAAAACAATACGCTTTTTTTGACAAACATATTTTGTTTAATAATTTATTATTCAGACAATATTATCATCTTATTTAAAACATAATTCCATTTTTTTGACTCGGGAATTTTCAATTTCCGTAATATTATAAACTGACATCCATTTTATTTTCAATTTTGTCGAGAATTTAATTTTTCCGAATTTTGCAGTCAACCAATTTTTAGGAATGTTTTGAAATATTTTAAAATATTGAAAAATTTTCTTTGAACAATAATTTTTCAAAATAAAAAACCATTCAAAAGCTTCAAAAATTCTTAAAAAGCTTACTTTTTTCAAACCCTTGAAAAATCTACATTTTGTTAAAAAAATTTTTGAAATCTTATCAAATTTTAAAACTTTTCAAAACTTAAAAATCTTTTAAATGCCTTTTAATACTGTCGGTAACGTTAAAAAAATTTTCAGTACGATCAATAAGGTTTCTGGGAAAATTCAAAATGATGTAGATTTTATTTTTAAACATTAATTTTAAGTTTTCAGAAATACAAAATATATTTTTAAAAATCTGGAAATTTTTAAGCCAATACTTTTAATTTTGCAGGATTTGAAAAAATTGTAGGACAACTTTGAATTATTTCAAAAGATATTTTAAAGTTTGAAAAGTTTTATAAAAATACGAAAATATTATAAATCTTGAGAAGAACTTAAAAAATTTCAATGTAGATTTTCGAATATTTTGAAAAATAGGCTTTTTGAGAATTTCGAGAGATATCAAGAGAATAGGAAATTTTCTTTAAATTTCTCGGAGAATTTCAAATCAATTTTCATTAGAAACATTAATTTTAAAAGAAAATTTGAAAACATTTTAAGACATTTCATAGAATTTCTAAACATTTCGATAAAAAGCCTGGTACATTTAAGGTAGTTTCTTTAACTTTTGAAGATTTTTAAATTTTTAAAATAAAATTCATTAATTTTTAAAATGTTCAGAAGTTTTCAAAAAATGTCAAAAATGGTTAGAAATTTGAAAGATTTCTACAAATTCAATACAAAGTGTATATTTTTGTAGATATCAAAATAATTTCTTGAAGCTTTTCAAGAATTTTGAATGGTTTTAAGATAATAACAAAATTTTCTTTAGATTCCTGTGAAAATTTGAAATCATTTTCTTGTTCCAAAATTAATTTTAAGATGATATTTTAAAAGTTTCCAAAATTATCAAAAAAAAATCTGGAATCTATAATAACTATAATTCAAAATTTGAGTAAATTTTTGGAAATTTCTGAAATATAATTTAAAGCTTTTTAAGAATTTTGGAAGCTTTCAAGAATATAAAAAAATTTTCTTACGATTCTTGGGAAAATTTTTAATGTTTTTTTTTTAAATTAATTTTTGAAACAAATTTGAAAAGATGTCTAAAAAATTCGAAAAAAACTGGAAGATTTTAAGGCAATTCTTTTTATTTCAAAAGGGTTTTCAAAATTTTAATAATAATTCGAATCAGTTTAAAAAATGTTTGAAAATTCATCTCTTGTGGTAGAAATTTAACCTTTTCCGATAAAAATGCAAATGTTTGGTTGGAAATGAAGATTCAACTATTCAGTTGAAAGTTTATATTTTTTGGATGAATTTAAATATTTTAATTAGAGTGTTTTTCTGGCAGAAAATAAAACAGTTTAAAATCTTCTTTGATTGAAATATCAACTATTATATTTTTTGTTGAGACTTCATTTTTTTTGTTTAAAAATTCTTCTATTCGGCGGAAAATTTATTTATTTTTTTTGGTTGAAGATTCGTAATTTTATTTGAAAATTCATGAATGCATTTTGTTGAAAATTCAACTATTTGGTTTAAAATTCACTTTTTTGTGAAAAAATCATATTTTCGGATTGAAAAATCAAATTATTGTGAAGGAAACCTTTTTTTGTTGAAAATTATTTTTATTGTTGGAATTTTGATTTGACGTATCTAAAATCTACAAAAAATAATTTAAAATTCGTTTAAGAATATGAGGAAAATTATTTTTTCATAATCCTAAAAACAATTAAACAAATAAATAGTTATTCAACAATTTTAATTTCATCTTGAAATAAATAATTGTCAAATAAATAAAATTATCCGACTGGCTTTTTTTGAAAACTTTTTTCCTCAGAGAAATTATATTCTATAGTTGAGAAAGCACTCCAAAGGGAAGAATGGCTTTGACGAGGCATACATTGCAGTAGGAACAGTTAATCATCCAGACGATACTTCGTCGTGGATGCTTAAAAACAAGAGAAATGGATATATCGACGAAAAAAGTTGAGGAAAAACTCGGTCGTACGGAATCCGAAAATATTTGTTATTTGGAAAAAGGAGCAGAAAATCAAAAGAAATGCCTGAAATTTCAGAGGATTTTTAACAGATGGTTCACTTTCTGTTCAGCATTTTTCACAACTAAACATATGGATTGGTTGATTAAATATTAAATTAGGATTTTCGAAGCATTAAATTTCAGAGGACAGAAAAAAGCTTCCAAATTTGTCTCTGAATAATTCTTTTTAATTTTGCACTTTCAATGCATATCTACCAGTTCTTGCAAAGAGAATTATCCCCTTGTCCCACTTTCGACATAAAAAATTGATACCAACACAAATGTGCATATAATTACGGAACATGTATATAACCAAAAGAACTTTAGAAAATTGAATTCCCCTGTCTTCAGAACTGTGAAAAATCCATTTAACTCACCTCGAGCCTAAATTATCGATAATAACATGATATGCAAAAAACTTACGGAAAAGTGTAGAGACCCATTGTATACCATTAAAAGTATAAAAATGTAAATAATGAAAGAACTTTTATGAAATTAAATTCCGCTGTCACTTTTCAATTTCCGGAACAGCGTAACCCCCAATTGTCCCACCCCTAGCCTAAAATATTGATGATAACGTGATATTCAAAAACTTACGGAAAAATTTAAAGACTCATAAAAAGTGTAAGAATGTAAATAATTAATCAATACCTATAATATGCTAATTGTTCATCGCTCCTTAATTTCTGAAATTTCGAAATACTCCCTTTATCCCTCCCTGCTTTAAAATATCAACACTAACATAATATGCATAAACTTACGGAAAAATTTGAAGACCCATGAAAAGGGGAAAAATATAAATAATCGATCAAATGTCATGAAATTTAAATCTTCTATCGCTCCCCAAGCTCTGGAACCCTGAAATACCTCCCTGCTACACCTTAACCCTAACATATAAAAACTAACATAAAATGCATAAATTCACGGAAAACTCTGAAGGTCCATGAAAAGGGTAAAAATATAAATAATCAATCAAATTCTGTACAATTTGAATAATCTATTGCTTCTCAATCTCTGGAACCCCGAAATACCCAATTGCCCGACCCCTAGCCTAAAATATTGATAATGACATAATAAGCATAAGCTTTCCGATTATTTTAAACACCCATGAAAAGTGTAAAAATTTAAATATATAATCAAAACCTATAAAATTACAATTGCTCATCACTCCCCAATTTTTGGAATATCAAATTACCCCATTGATCCTTCCCTACTCTAAAATATCAACACTAACATAATATGTATAAACTTACAAAAAACTTTAAAGACCCGTGAAAACTGCAAAAATGTGAATAATCAATCAAATTCTATAAAATTTAAATCATCTATCGCTCTTTAATCTTTGTAACTTCAAAATATCCAATTACTTCACCCTCAGCCGAAAATATGGATAATAGCATAATATGCATAAACTTATAAAAAATTTTAAGGAACCATGAGAAAAGTGAAAATGTAAATGATTAATACATACCTGTAAATTCCAATTGCCTATCGCTTTACGATTTCTGGAAACCCGAGGTACCCCCTTGCTACACTCCAACCAAAACATATCGACAGTAACATAATATGCATGAATTTACGAAAAACTCTAAAGACCCATGCAATGCGTAAAAATGTAAATAATTAATTAATTTCTATCAAATTCAAATTTCTGGTCGCTCCCCAATCTTCAGAACCACGATATACAAAATCGCCCCACCCCCAGCCTAAAATAGGAGTAATAAGATAATATGCATAAAATTACGGAAAACTTTAGAGACCCATGAAATGCGTAAAAATGTAAATAATCAATTAATTCCTATCAAATTCAAATTTCTGGTCACTCCCCAATCTTCAGAAGCACGATATACAAAATCGCCCCACCCCCAGCCTAAAATAGGAGTACTAAGATAATATGCATAAAATTACGGAAAACTTTAGAGACCCATGCAATGCGTAAAAATGTAAATAATTAATTAATTCCTATCAAATTCAAATTTCTGGTCACTCTGCAATCTTCAGAACCACGATATACAAAATCACCCTACCCCCAGCCTAAAATATGGATAATAATATAATATGCATACAATTACGGAAAACTTTAAAGACCCATGAAATGCGTAAAAATTTAAATAATCAAATAATTCCTATGAAATTCAAATTTCTGGTTACTCCCCAATCTTCAGAACCACGATATACAAAATAGCTCAACCCCCAGCCTAAAATAGGGGTAATAAGATAATATGCATAAAATTACGGAAAACTTTAAAGACCCATGAAATGCGTAAATATGTAAATAATCAAATAATTCCTATCAAATTCAAATTTCTGGTCGCTGCCCAATCTTTAGAACCACGATATACAAAATCTCCCCAGCCTCAGCCTAAAATATGGATACTAAGATAATATGCATAAACTCACTGAGAACTTTAGAGATCCAAGAAAAGAGTAACAACTTTAATAATTTCAAAAAGTTCCAGAGGGCTTATTTCTTAATCGAGTTTAAAGTTTCTATTTCAAATTGTAGCTGTTTTAATTTAATTTAATTCAAGTTCAGGCCATTTTTCTTTGTAAATTGCACTAATTCGTTATTTAAGTTAAAGAATGACAAAAAACATATTTTTTTATATTTTTAATAAATAATATATCTGTTCATAAATACTAGAAATTTTTTTTCCATCGAAATTTTTTTTTAGTACAGATACTCTCGATGGAAGGAAACTTCCATTATGGATTAAATTCCTTAATTTCCTTAATTTTTATAAACAAATTAATAAAACTGACATTTGCTGCATTTTCCTTATTTGAGTGCATTATTTATAATGATTTCATCCTTTCCTTTCATCTGAAGAATAATAACTTAGCACAAGATGTTGCCATACAACAATAATTATTTATATAAATAAATTCATTTATTTCAGCTAAAAAATATAAAAGTTTAACTAAAAACGAAATGGCACATTTTTTAGTTTAAAAAATTAATTTTCAACAACAACAAAACAAATTTTTGAAAGAACAGTTTAATTCTCAAACAAAAAGATGAAATTTCAACTAAAATTATGAATCTTTAACAAAAAAAATAATTATCAACAAATTGGTTCAAGTTTCAACCGAGTTGTTAAACTTTCACCAAAAAAAGATAATTTTTCAACAGAAAAGATTAATTTTTTACAAAAGAACACCTTCAAAAAAATACATGAATTTTCAACCAAATAGTTGAATTTTCAACTAAAAAAGATCAATGTTGTTTAATTTAAACAAAGAAAGGAATTTTAAAAATAATAGGTAAATTTTCAACCAAAAAGATAAAATTTCTTCAAAATATTCAGTATTGAAATATGCGGTTGTAAAAATCAATTTTCAACAGAAAAAACTAGAAAAGATTTTTCAGTCATGAAAGAAAAGAAATTTCAACCAAATTCTTAAATTTCCAAGCCAAACATACATTTTTTTTACAAAACAGTTGAATTTTAAACACAAAAATATGAATTTTCCACCAAAAAGGATGACCAAAAAAAGAAGAATTTTCGAAAAGTATATGAATTTTCAACAAATAGTTTATTTAAAAAAGAGAAATTTTTAATAAATAATGGAACAATTACATTTTTGACTGAAAAAAAATAATATTTAGCCAACAAGATAAATTTTCAATGAAAATTATGAATCACGAATAAAAAATTGAATTTCGTGATTCATTAACAGAAATGATTGATTTCAATCAATAATAGTAGACTTTACAACCAAAAAGAATTAACCAAGATTTTTCAGTAAGAGAGAAAAAAATTTCAACCAAATTGTGGAATTTTCAAGCCAAAATTATAACACTAGACTTTTCAAACCAGAAAGAAGTATTTTTTCATGAAAAATAGTTGAATTTTTAACTGAATAAATCTTCAACTGGAATAATTAATTTTACAGCAAAAAAAAATTTCAATAAAAAGAACGAGTATTCAACTCTGGATATTAATTTTTTGTCTAAAACTATTTCTATAGGTTTATCTAGTTTCGCCTTCCACTACTGAAAAATTACAATTTTATATTACTTCATACCAACGAGAAACGTTTTAGAAAACTTGAAATTTCAGACGGAAAAATTATAATTTTCTTATGTTGGGGTATGAATCTCTATGGCTCTGGATTTTTCTTATCTTTAAAAATTGAATTTTTTTTATTAACTATTTTGAAAACCCGAAATATTTAATTGTTTCATCCCTAGGCTAGAATATCGATGATAACATAATATTCATAAAATTACGGAAAACTTTAAAGACACATGAAAAAGATAAAAATTTAAATATTGAATCAATCCCTATAAAATTGAAATCACATATCGCTGCTCAATCTGTGGAAACCCGAAATATAATTGCTTCATTCCCAGCCTAAAATATTAATAATAACATAATATGCATAAACTTAGGGAAAAGTTTAAAACCCCATTAAAAGTGTAAAAATTTATATAATTGATCAATCCCTATTAAATTCGAATCGCCTATCTTTCTTTAACTTCTGGAACCCCAAAATACCTTCATTTTCCACCCCCACTCTAGCATATCGACACTAACATAATATGATCAAACTGACGGAAAAATGTAAAAACCCATGGAAAGTGTAAAAATGTAAATAATCAATCAACACCTATAAAATCTTAATCACCTATTGCTCCTCAATCTCTGAAACCCCTAGATACCCCCATTATATACCCCAACCCAAGCATATCAACATTAACATAAAATGCATATATTTACGGAAAACTTGAGAGGCCTATGAAAAGGATAAAAATATAAATAATCAGTCAAATTCTATAAAATTTAGATAGTCTATCGCTCCCCAATATGTGGTACCTCGAAATACTCCCTTGCTCCACTCCTACCATGACATAGCGACACCAACATAATATGCATAAACTTGCGGAAAACTTTGAAGACACATGAAAAACGTAAAAAAATCAATAATCAATCGATACATACAAAATTCTGATTGCCTATTGCTCCCCAATTCGTGGAACCTTGAGATACCCCCTTGCTACACATCAACCTTAACATATCAACATCAACATAAAATGCATTAATTTACGGAAAACTTGAAAGACACATGAAAAGGCTGAAAATACAAATAATGGATCAAATTTTGTAAAATTAAAATAGTCTATCGCTCTTCAATCTGTAGAAGCAGAAGATACCCTCTTGCTAAATCTCAACCCTAACATTTCAACATTACCATAAAATGCATAATCTTACGGAAAACTTTACGGGCCAATGAAAAGGGTAAAAAAAATCAATTAAATCCTGTCAATTTTAAATAGTCTATCGCTCCCCAGTATGTGGAACCCCGAAATAGCCCCTTGCTATACCCCAACTCTAACATATTAACATTAACAAAAAAATACATAAATTTACGGAAAACTTTAAAGACACATGAAAGGGGTGGAAATATGAATAATCAATCAAATCCTGCAAAATTTGAATAGTCTATCGCTCCCCAATTTGTGGAACCCCGAGATAATTCCTTGCTACCCCTCAACCGTAACATATCAACACCAATATAAAATGCATAAACTTACGGAAAACTTTAAAGGCCCATGAAAAGGGTAAACATATGAAGAATCAATCAAATTCTGTAAAATTTGCAAGTCTATCGCTCCCCAATCTGTGGAAACCCAAGATACCCCCTTGACACACCTCAAGCCTAACATATAAAAACTAACATAAAATGCATAAACTTACGGAAAACTTTGTAGCCCCATGAAAAGTGTGAAAATGTAAATAATCGATAAGTATCTTCAAAATTCCAATTGAATATCGCTCCCTAAGCTCTGAAACCCCGAGATGCCTCCCAGCTACACCTCAATTCTAACGTATAAAAACTAACATAAAATGCATGAACTTACGGAAAAATTCAAAGGCCCATGAAAAGGGTGAAAATATGAAGAATCAATTAAATTCTTTGAAATTAAAATAGCTTATCGCTTCTCAATCTGTGGGAACCCCAAGACACCCCATAGCTAAATCTCAACCCTAACATATCAAAACTAACATAAAATTCATCAACTTACGGAAATCTTTAAAGACTTACAAAAAGGGTAAAAATATGAAGAAACTATCAAATATTGTAGAATTTCAATAGTCTATCGCTCTTCAATCTGTAGAAATCCAAGATACTCCCTTGCCACACCTCAAGCCTAACATATGAAAACTAACATAAAATGCATAAACTTACGGAAAACTTTAAAAGCCCATGAAAAGTGTAAAAATGTAAATAATCGATAAGTATCTTCAAAATTCCAATGGAAAACCACTCCGCAAGCTCTGGAACCCCAAGATACCCCATTGCTAAACCTCAACCCCAGCATACCAAAACTAACATAAAATTCATTAACTTACGGAAAATTTTAAAGTCCCACGAAAAGGGTAAAAATATGAAGAATCAATCAAATTCTTTGAAATTTAAATAGTCTACCGCTTCCCAATCTGTGGAAACACGAAATACCCCCTTGCTACACTTGAACCCTAACATATCAATATTAACATAAAAATGCATAAACTTATGGAAAACTTTGAAGACACATGAAAAGTGTAGAAATGTAAATAGTCAATCAATACCTACGAAAATCAATTTGCCTATCGCCCCCCAATTCGTGGAACCCCGAGATAATTCCTTGCTACACCTCAACCCTTACATATAAAAACTGACATTAAATTCATAAACTTACGGAAAACTTTAAAGGCCCATGGAAAGGGTAAAAATATCAAGAATCAATCAAATTCTTTGAAATTTAAATAGTCTATCGCTCCTCAAACTTTGGAACCATGAAATACTGCCTAGCTATACCCCAACTCTAAAATATCAACATTAAAATAAAATGAATAAATTTAAGGAAAATTTTAAAGACACATGAAAAGAGTGAAAATATAAATAATTAATCAAACTCTGTAAAATTTGAATAGTCTATCGCTCGCCAATACGTGGATCCATGAGATACCTCCTAGCAACACCTCAACCCTAACATATCAATACTTACAAAAATCTAATTGGCTATCACTCCCCAATTTGTGGAACCCTGAGATAATTCATTGCCACACCTCAAGCCTGACATATGAAAACTAACATAAAATGCATGAACTTACGGAAAACTTCAAAGGCCTATGAAAAGTGTAAAAATATGAAGAATCAATCAAATTCTTTAAAATTAAAATAGTTTATCGCTCCTCAATCTGTGGAAACCCCAAGATACCCTATTGCCACACCTCAACCCTAACATATCAAGACTAACATAAAATTCGTAAACTTACGGAAAGGGTAAAAATATGAAGAATCAATCAAATTCTGTATGATATGAATAGTCTATCGCTCTCAATCTGTGGAACCTCAAAAGAGCCCCTTGCTATACCGCAACTCTAACATATCAACATTTACATAAAATGCATAAATTTACGGAAAATTTTAAAGACTCATGGAAAGTGTGAAAATGTAAATAGTCAATCAATACCTACGAAAATCAATTTGCCTATCGCCCCCCAATTTGTGGAATCCCGAGATAATTCCTTGCTACACCTCAACCCTGACATATAAAAACTAACATTGAATTCATAAACTTACGGAAAACTTTAAAAGCCCATGAAAAGTGTAAAAATATCAAGAATCAATCAAATTCTTCAAAATTTAAATAGTCTATCGCTCCATAAACTTTGGAACCACGAAATACTGCCTAGCTATACCCCAACTCTAACATATCAACATTAAAATAAATTGCATAAATTTAAGGAAAAATTTGAAGACACATGAAAAGAGTGGAAATATAAATATTTAATCAAATTCTGTAAAATTTGAATAGTCTATCGCTCGCTAATACGTGGAACCATGAGATACATCCTAGCAACACCTCAACCCTAACATATCAATACTAACATAAAATGCATAAACTTATGGAAAACTTTGAAGACACATGAAAAATGTAAAAATGTAAATAGTCAATCAATACTTACAAAAATCTAATTGGCTATCACTCCCCAATTTGTGGAACCCTGAGATAATTCATTGCCACACCTCAAGCCTGACATATGAAAACTAACATAAAATGCATGAACTTACGGAAAACTTTGCAGGCCCAAGAAAAGTGTGAAAATATGAATAATCGATCAGTATCTTCGAAATTCCAATCGAATACCGCTCCCTAAGCTCTGGAACCCCGAGATACCTCCCAGCTACACCTCAACTCTAACGTATAAAAACTAACATAAAATGCATTAAATTACGGAAAAATTCAGAGGCCCATGAAAAGGGTTAAAATATGAAGAATCAATCAAATTCTTTGAAATTAAAATAGTTTATCGCTCCCCAGTCTGTGGAAACCCCAAGATATCCCATTGCTAAACCTTAACCCTAATATATCAAAACTAACATAAAATTCATAAACTTACGGAAAACTTTAAAGGCCTACGAAAAGGGTAAAAATATGAAGAATCAATCAAATATTGTAGAATTTCAATAGTCTATCGCTCTTCAATATTTGGAAACCCAAGATACCCCCTTGCCACACCTCAAGCCTAACATATGAAAAGTAACATAAGATGCAAAAATTTATGTAACACTTTAAAGACCCATCAGAAGAGTAAAAACATTATCAATCAATCAAATTCTGTCCAATTTTAATAGTCTATCGTTCCCCAATCTGTGGAAACACGAGATACCCCCTTGCTGCACCTCAACCCTAACATATCAACATTAACATAAAAATGCATAAAGTTATGGAAAACTTTGAAGACACATGAAAAGTGTAGAAATGTAAATAGTCAATAAATACCTACAAAAATCAATTCGCCTATCGCTCCCCAATTTGCGGAACCCCGAGATAATGCCTTGCACCTCAACCCTAATATATAAAAACTAACATAAAATGCATGAACTTATGGAAAACTTCGAAGGCCCATGGGAAGGGTAAAAATATCAAGAATCAATTAAAGTCTTTGAAATTTAAATAGTCTATCACTCCTCAATTCTTGGAACCCCAATATACCCCATTGCTACACCTCAACCCTAACATATCAAAACTAAGATAAAATTCGTAAACTTACGGAAAACTTAAAAGGCCCATGAAAAGGATGAAAATAAGGAGAATCAATCAAATTCTGTGAAATTTAAGTAGTCTTTCGCTCCTCAATCTGTGAAACCCCTAAATACCCTCTTGATCCAACCCCACCCTAACATATCATCACTAACATAAAATGCATAAATTTACGGAAAACTTTAAAGACCCATGAAACGTGTAAAAATTTAAATAATCGATCAAGAACTTCAAAATTCCAATCGGCTATTGCTCCTCAAGCTCTGGAGCCCCTACATACCCCCTTGATATACCCCAACCCTTACATATAAAAATCAACATAAAATGCATAAACTGACGGAAAACATTAAAGGCCTATGAAGGGGGTAAAAATATATATGATGAATCAAATTCTATAAAATTCGAATAGTCTATCGCTCCCCAATCTGTGAAACCCGAAATACCCCCTTGATCCACCCTCCCCCCAACATAGCGACACAAACATAAAATGCATAAAATTACGGAAAACTTTAAAGACGCATAAAAAGAATACAATCTAAAGAATCAAATGTATATAAGACATAATTCCTCAATTGTTCCCTAATTCCTACAACCTCCAATTACCCCTTTCTCGCACCCCACCCCACCCCCTAAAGATGCTCTCGCATCTAGGAAATTCAGATGCTACAGATCGAATTGAGATCTCAAGGGATGAGCAAATTCACTAAAACTGTGTCATACAATTCAGGTAGATGTCGCCCTAGTATTGGTCGGGTAGAAGTTATTCAGGAGTGTGCGCACTGGACGTATCCTTCCCTCTAACTAGGAAAGCACCCGATCCGCGGAAGGGATGCTGCTCCAGGGTGAATGTTATCAGCTCCCTTTTTTCCCATAACGCGACACCCATAAATTATTCCTTTTTTATGGTTATTAATCAATTATGTAATTTGTTAAACCATATGCGGAAATACAGTCAAAGAGAGAAAAAAGTGTAATGATGCGACAATCGTGTGTTGTTGTGTTCGCTGGACCAGTTCGGAGGTGATCTTTACGAAATCTGAGAGATGAGGGATGATGTATGATTCGCGGATTTGTGAAACACGAGCGGAGGTCGATGACGAACTGGTTTTTTTCGAAGGGGAATCTACGATTTCGTTCAAATGATGCCAATCAGGGAATTCGTCTCATTGATTGGTAAGGTCAGTTCACGCTTCCAAAATCATTTTTTTTTTTAATTTTTTCAAATAACTAGTAACTTTTGTGCATTTGAGTTACAAGGTGCTTTAAAATCTGATAAAGACTGCAGAGCATTTTTTAATTTTTTTAATTTTAATTTTGTTTATATTTAGAACAAGTGCCTTTGGTAAACCCATAGAAAAAACAAGAATAGAGGAACTAATTTTATAAGGTTTATTATATGAAAAAACGATGACATATCTATCGTAAACAAAATTATCGATAAATTATTATTAAAGCTCAGTTTGATAAATCACAATACTTTCGACTGTAAAATCTTAAACTTTAGAGCATTAAATTAAGAAAGTTTTATCTTCACGGTCTTATATTTTGTAAAAATTTCAAAATGACCTCTTTTTGGATTAAAATTTTACTAGTTCGTTAAAAATTCGGTTTCATGATTAAAAGTTAATTAATATTATTTTGCAAAATAATTGTGAATTATTATTGAAATTCACCCCCTGTGATCGACAAAAAACTTTTCATTCCAAGAATTTTTTTTGGTTAAAACTTCATGTATTTGTTTGAAAATTCTTCTATTATTGTAGAAAATTAACCTTTTTTGTTAAAAATTCATCTTTTTGATTGAAAATTGAACTATTTGGTTGAAAATCCTTTTTTTTGTTGGACATTTATTATTTAAGTTGACAATTAATTCGATTGGTTAAAAATTTCACTATTTAGTTGAAAAATTATTTTTTAGGTTTACAAATTAATTTTTGAACGGAAAATATAATAATTTTTCTTTTTTGATCAATAATTAGTTAAATATTGAATTATTTGGTTTAATATTAATATTTTTAGTTACAGATTCATCACTTTAGTTCAATATTTATTTACTTGCATAAAATGTGTATTATCTTGTTAAAAATTCATATATTTTATTGAAATTTCTTTTTCTTTATTAAAAATTAATTTTATTTGGGTTAAAATTAATTTTTTAAACTGAATATTTAATCATTCTATTTTAACTTTAAAATTTATCTTTTCTAGTTAAAAATTCGACCACTTTGTTTGAAATAAAATAATTTTGTTATAAAGTATCTTTTTTGGTTTAAAATTGAAATATTTTCTTAAAAATCGTTATTTTTTGTTTTAAAATTTATTTTTCAACTGAAAATTTAACTATTGCAGTTGAAGATTCATTTTAATTGGAAATTCATTTGTTTGGTTGAAAATTTAACTATTTTTCTGAAAATTCCCTTTTTTTTGTTGCAATTCAATTTTTTAACTGGAAAAACCATTACATTTTTCGTGCAAAATTGATCTTTTTTAGTTGAAAATTAAAGTGTATGACTGAAAAAAAATTTGGTTCAAAATCTTTTTGAATATTTGCTTCAAAATATGTTTGAAAAAAATAATTGTAAAATTTTTCAGGAATGTAATAATAATTTTATTATTCTAAAATTTTGGAAATCTTCTTAAATATTCTTTTTAAATTAATTTTTCAAAACAAAATTTATTGTTATTTTTTCTAGAAATTTGGATACAAATTTTGTATTCATTTAAAAACTTTCGAATGAAAATTAATTTTTCAACTAAAAATTTAACTATTCAATTATTTATCGAATTTTTTTGATAGACATTTAATATTTTTGGTTAAAAATTTATGTCTCTAACTTTAACTTAAACATTGAAAAAATTTGTCATTTTTTTAATAGAAAATTCATCTTTTGTGTTGGAAATTTAACTATTTGGTTAAAGATTTAATTTTTTGATTGAAGATGCATCTTATTAGTTAAAAATTCAATTCTTTTGTTGAAATTGTAAAAAATTCGGTTGAAAATTTGTTCTTTTGTTTGTTGAAAATTATTTTTTTTTACTAAAAATATAGTTATTTCATTTTTACAGAAAATTGATCTTTTCAGTTGAAAATTCACTTGCTTGAATAAAAACTCGTCTTTTTCAATCGAAAATTCAATTATTTTTGTAGAAAATGCAGATTTTTGGGTTGTAAATTCAACTTTCCAAAAAATATTGAAAGATCTTGCAAAAGTAAAAAAAAAACTTAAAATCATCCAGATTCTTTTTTGAACAATTTTAAAATCATATTAAATATTCTTTTAAAATTAATTTTTCCAAAAAGAAATTATTGTTAGTTTTGCTAGAAATTTTGATATTTTTTATTTATTGAAAACCTTTCAAAATGCTTAAAAAGCTTATCAATTTTGTGTTCGACATCTTCAAAAATCTACATTGTGTTTTAAATGTTTTGAAAACTTTTCACGTTTCAAATTATTTTGGAATTTTTTCAAAACTTCTAAATATATTTTAAACTTGTTCGATTATATTCTAAAACAATAATTTTTCAATTGTTATTCATTATTCAAAATTTGTTTTCTTCAAAAATATTCTCTTAAAATTAATTTTTCAAAATAAAAGATCATTTTAAATTGTCCCAGCAAAGTTAAGAAATTTTTTATATTTCCTCAAAACCTTTAATGATCAATAAAAAGCTTTTTTTTAAAATATTTTTGAATTTTAAGTTAAGTTTGGATCTTCTCAAAACTCATAAATATCTCTCAAACAAACTCAAATTCTTTACAAATACAGAATTGATATTTATGCATCAAAATTCACTAATTTCACAAACATATTAAAAATTTGTTTAAAAAAAATGAAAATTGTAACGTTCAACATTTTAATTTAACACTCTGAAATATTAACGATTCAAGGCTCCCAAATTTCCCAATATTTCAACTTTTGTGAGATCTTGTATTTTTTTTGTTGTAAAGATTTGTAATTTTCTACAATAATTGATGTAAAATTAAAAGTGTTTTCATAAAGTCAAATACCCAAATTAAAAAAATGTAAAAATCTGTAGTTTTCTATAGAGCCTTGTAGATGTTTAATTGTAGAAATTTGCACTTTATTGGTAATTTTTTTACTTTTCCACAGGAAAATACAAGAAAAAGTTAGCTATTTGTATTTAACTGCATTTTTTGGTTACATTTTGTACATTCTTTTTAAAAAAGTACATATTTTATAAAAAAATACAGTTGTAGAAATGTTGTAATTTCTTTTAAACATTTTTTTCCACTGGGGTATATGATTAAAAATTAATCTGTTTTTTATTTAACCTAAACAATGATGTTAAAAAGTATCTTTTTTGGTTTAAAAGTCAACTTTCTGTTGAGAAATCATCTGTTATAGTGAAAAATGTAACTATTTTGTTGAAAAAACATTGTTTTTAGTTTTAAAATTAATTTTTTAACTGAAAATTTAATTATTCCATTCAAAAATTCATTTTTGGTTAGAAATCCATATGTATGGTTGAAAATTTATCTTTTTTTGTTAAAAATTCAATCACTTGGTTGAAAATTCATCTATTTTGTCAAAAATTTTGAAAATTCAACTGTTTGGTAAAAAGTTAATCCATTTTATTGAAAATCTAACAATATTGTTAAAAAGAAATCCTTCTTGGTTAAAAATTCGCGGGAGTCTACTACCCTTATGAAAAACAAGTATTGGTAAGTATTGGATCTAATACTTTTTTTGCGAATAAGTATTGGAAATCGAATACTTTGTCGCGAAAAAAGTACTGGATCCTTTACTTACCAACACTTCATTTTCGTAAGGGTAGTTTTATGTCATCCTGAGTGATTCTATGCAATCCGGAATAATCTTAGGTAATCCAGAGTGATTCTTTACATAGAGGTAATCCAGGATAATGCCGAGTAATCCACCTCGACTAGACCGCATTTTTAGGATTTGCTTCCCCCTCGAAGAAATGTAAATCATTCAATGAGTACAGTTCCACCGACCAAGCTTCAGCGGCGTGGCGTCGCTTACACGTGAGTGGCGTGGCGTATCCAGTGGCTTGAGGTGGAGGGGATAGACAGGAGTAAGCGAGGAGTCCGAAAGTGGTATCCGCCTTCTCTTTCCAACCTGTGTATCCCCTCCACCTCATCCACTGGATACGCCACGCCACTCACGTATAAGCGACGCGACGCCGCCGAAGCTTGGTCGGTGGAACTGCAGTCAATGAAAGGTAAACAGTATATTTTTATATAAGGATGTAGTAGGCAGTGCACTTTATCAGCGGAAACGTAGTTGTGCGATCGGCGGGAAGTAATCCGATTTGCATTGACACAGTACTGAGTACCAGACAACATATGACACATGACATAACGCTTCCTCCTTTTATCTCGTTTCAGGCAGCATCCCGTCGAAAGATGTCTATCGGACCTAGGAGTGAAGTCGATTCTGATAGGTCCTTCAAGATGACGACCTTGGTCCATATTTGGTGACGCGAATCGAATCAACGATGTCGTTGCCACTCCAAGGGTTCTTGCTCATCTTTGTCCTCGGTCATGTGTGTCATCGCACCTCCTGGTGAGTTAAAAAACATTTTGGGAAAAGTATATTACGTAGAGCTTTTTTTTCGACGAGTTTTGAATCCTCCTTGAACAGTAAACAATTAATACCCCCCCCCCTTTGTTACGTAACTCACAGGAATCTGATTTTGTCATTAATACAACAAATAATAATATAAAATCATATTTCAGGAAAAATTTTAAAGCAATCTGTATTATCAATAGAGAACAGGAAATATTTAACGTCTTTTCAGACAAGATGGAGCTATGAAAGGAAAATTATTTCGAATGATTTTTTTTCTGAAAAAAGATCTTCTCCTTTTGCTTTGCTGGGAATCGAACCCCAGAACTACTGATTTCAGGTCAGGTGCTTTCCCATTAAGCTACTAGAGAGATAGAGAGAAGGAAATTTTTTCAGAAATGCACGCATTATTTTGCTAGATGGTAAACATCCAATTTTTCAAGGAATCTGTATTATTAGTCGAGAATAAGAGAAAAATCATGTGGTTCGATTCCCTGCGGAGCGAAAGAAGATCTTTTTTCAGGAAAAAATAATTCAAAATAATCTTTCTTTCAAAGCTTCATCTAGTCTGAAAAGACGTTGAATATTTTCTATTATTCTCTAATGATAATACTATATAATGATCTATTCTATCTAATGATAATATTATTCAAGAAGAAGAATTTTCAATTGAATACATACATTTTTAACCAAATAGTTGAATTTTCAAAAAAATAAGATTAATTTTCTATCAGAAAAGAAGAATTTTCAACGAAATACCTAAATTTTCAACCAAAAAGGTATGATTTCAAACCAAGAAAATTAAGTTTCTACTAGAGAAGAATTTTCGAAAAAATAGATTAATTTTCTAACAAAAAGAAGAATTTTCAACAAAATACATGAATTTTCAATCAAATAGTTGATTTTAAACCAAGAAAATTAAGTTCCGACCAAAAAAGAATTTTTAACAAAATACATGAATTTCCAACCAAATAGTTGAATTTTCAACCAAGAATACTAATTTTCTACCAGAAGAGATTTTTGAAAAAATAAATTAATTTTCAACTGAATAGTTGAATTTTCAAATAAAAAGGTAATTATCTAACAGACAAGAAGAATTTAACAAAATACATAAATTTCCAACCAAATAGTTGAATTTTCAACCAAGAATATTCATTTTCTACCAGAAAAGAATTTTTGAAAAAATAAATGAAATTCAACTGAATAGTTGAATTTTCAAATAAGAAGATTAATTTTCTAGCAGACAAGAAGAATTTTCAACGAAATGCATAAATTTCCAACCAAATAATTGAATTTTCAACCAAGAATATTAATTTTATAACAGAAAAGAATTTAAAAAAAGCATAAATGAATTTTCAACTAAATACTTGAATTTTCAACGAAGAAGATTAATTTTCTACCAGAAAAGAATTTTCACCAAAATATATGAATTTACAACTGAGTAGTTGAATTTTCAAATAAGAAAATTAATTTTCTGACAGACAAGAAGAATTTTCAACAAAATATATAAATTTTTAACAAAATAGTTGAATTTTAATCCAAGAAAATTATGTTTCGACCAAAAAAGAATTTTTTTTAATATAAAAATTCTCAACTAGATACAGAGTTGAATTTTTAACAAAATACATAAATTTCCAACCAAATAGTTGAATTTTTTAACCAAGAATATTAATTTTCTACCAGAAAGGAATTTTTAACAAAATATATGAATTTCCGACTAAATAGTTGAATTTTCAAATAGGAAGATTCATTTTCTAACAGATAAGAAGAATTTTCAACAAAATATATAAATTTTTAACCAAATAGTTGGATTTTAAACCAAGAAAAGTAAGTTTAGACCAGTGAAGAATTTTCAACAAAGTACATAAATTTCCAACCAAATATTTGAATTTTCAATCAAGAAGATTAATTTTCTACTAGAAAAGAATTTTCAAACAAATGAATAAATTTTCAACTAAATAGTTGAATTTTCAACCAAGAAGGTTAATTTTTTACCAGAAAAGAATTTTTAACAAAATAAATGAATTTTCAACTAAGTAGTTGAATTTTCAACAAAATTCATAAATTTTCAACAAAATTCATAAATTTTCAACAGAATAAATATATTTTCAACTAAATCTAGTTGAATTTTTTTACTAAAAATATTAATTTTCTAACAGAAAGGAAGAAGAATTTTCACCAAAATACATGCATTTTCAAACAAATAGTTGAATTTTCAAGCAAGAAGATGAATTTTCTACCAGAAAATTACCAAATACTCGGATTTCAAAAATAGAAAACGAAGTTTCTACCGGAAACGAATTTTTAACAAAAAATGCAGAAATTGTCAACTAAATAGTTGAATATTCAACCGAGAAGATTAATTTTCTACCAGAAAATAATTTTTAACAAAATATTGAATTTTTGACTGAATAGTTGAATTTTCAACGACATTTATGAATTTTCAACAACATTCATAAATTTTCAACAAAATAAATGAATTTTCAAGTAAATAGTTGAATTTTTTTACCAAGAATATTAATTTTCTAACAGCAAAGAAGAATTTTCATCAAAATACATACATTTTTAACCAAACACAAAAAAAAAGAAAAAAAAAACAGGAAACGAAGTGGCTATCAGAAAAGATTTTTTAACAGAATACACAAATTTTCAACCAAATAGTTGAATTTTCAACCAGGGAGATTAATTTTCTACCAGAAAAGAATTTTTTAACAAAATATATTAATTTTCCGCCAAGAAGATTTAATTCGTATCACAGAAGGAGAATTTTCAATAAAATACATACATTTTTAACCAAATAGTTGAATTTTCAACCAAGAAAATTAAGTTTCTATCGAAGAAGAATTTTTAATGAAATACATCAATTTTGAACCAAATAGTTGGATTTTAAACAAAGAACATTAATTTTCTACCAGAAAAGAATTGTTAACAAATTACCTAAATAATCAACCAAATAGTTGAATTTTCAACAAAATACATACATTTTTGAATGAATAGAAAAAAATATTTAAAAAACCCAGGAAATGAAGTTTCTACCAGAAAAGAATTTTTCACAAAATACACAAATTGTCAACCAAATAGTTGAATTTTCAACCAAGAAGATTAATTTTCTACCAGAAGAGAATTGTTTACAAAATAAAT
>CAKNXH010079913.1:41872-56876 GCA_932178445.1 Andricus quercusramuli | reverse complement strand
GTCGTAAACGATGTAGTAAACTACGCCGTAAATTATGTCGTCAACTAAGTTGTAAATTATGTCGTCAACTGCGTCGTAAATTATCTCAACTACGTCGTAAATAATGTAGTAAATTGTGCCGTGAATCACGTTGTGAAATATGCAGTAAACTACGTGGTAAACGATTAAGTAAACTACGTCGTAAACGAAGAAGTAAACTATATCATAAACGATGTGGTAAACTCCGTCGTAAACAACGTGGTAAACGATGGCGCAAACTTCGTCTTGAACGATGTAGTAAACTACGTCGTAATAGATGAAATAAACCACATCGTAAACGATGTAGTAAACTACGTCGTTAATGAAATCGTGAACTACAGCGTAAATGATGTAAACTACACCGTAAACGTTGTAGTAAACGAAGTTGCAAACTACGTTGTAATAGATGAAATAAACCACATCGTAAACGATGTAGTAAACTACGTCGAAAACAATTAAGTAAACTGCGTCGTAAACGATATCGTGTAATACGTCGTAAATGATGTAGTAAACTACATCGTAAACGTTGTAGTGAACGAAGTTGCAAACTACGTCGTACATAATGTAGTAAACTACGTCGTAAACGATGTAGTGAATTACGTCGTAAACGATATAGTAAACTACGTCGTAAACTACGTAGAAATCGCTTACGCGATATGCATGAAAAGTCGAGACAAAATTTTGGACCACCCCACTGGACATTGATAAACAAGAATAAAACTTAAGGTTTTCTATGGTGACAAATATACATAGACCATTTAATTTTTATCTATAGCTTTATTTCGAAACACAAAACAGGGTACACGGAGTTCACACAAGAAAGTCTGAATTTTCCATCACGATTTTCTGAAATCATATTTTTTTATCAGTGTGACGTCGTTCCGATCGGTGGATCTTGCCACTTGAATTCTTGCTGGTAGGTCACATAAACGACCCAGTAACAAACATTCAAAAAAGTGAAGGATGCCGGAAATACAACTCGAGCAACCCTATCGATGTGGGAAACGCTATTTATGTGTCTCTCGATTCTCTTTCCATGTCTTCGAATCTCAATGGCTGCTTCTCTTTGCCTCCGACGCCTAAAAATAAAATATTTCAGCACTTCAAAAAAAAGACATTTAGGTTTATTGTTCAAGATCAATTATAAATTAATTGTTGTTTATGATACAAGGGCTCTAAGTGACATTTTCTCCTCGTGTGAAGTTGCAATGCGAGCCAGAGCCCAAAGGGTACCCGAGGCGTAGCAGTGTCGAGGCGTAGCAGAGTCGAGGCAAAGCTGACGCAACGTTGATACGAAATTTTGTCTCGTATTGTAGTTTCACACGAAAAAAAATTTCCATACAACATAAAATTGTTAAGACGATAAACAATTTTTCTTATAATTATTCGGAAGTTTTTCAAGATTATTGATTATGGAAAATTGATTTCTAAAGAAAAGTTGAAAATATTGCAAAACATTTCAAAAAATTTATAAAAATGGGACCACTGGAAAATCTCGCAAAATGAAATTATGAATATTATCTCACTTCCCATACTTTCCTTCCATTCATTTGCCGTCATTTCCCCTACTTCTCCTTATTCCTCCTACTCCCCTCCCTTCCCCTACTCCCCTGCACCCCTAAATCCCCTCACTAGCCCTTCCCCTATTTTTTCCTACTTATATACTTTTTCTCCCTCTATTTCCCCTCACTACCCCTACTTCTTATCCCCTCATTTCCCATCACTTCCTTTACTTCGCGACTTCTCTTTTTCCCTTATTTTCTCTACTCCGCTTTCAATTCCCCTACTTCGCATACTTCCCCTCTTATTTCGCCTCAAGTTCTACACTTCCCCTACTTTCCCTCCACTACTCACCCTCATTTCTAATACCTTACACTGATTCCCCTTATTTTCCCTCACGCCCCCTACTTCTACTCCCCTCACACTCCCGACTTCCCCTTCCTTCAGCACCCCTCTCATTACCCCTCACTTCCCCTCCCTGTTTATTCTTCCTCCCCTCATTTCCAGTGACTCCCCTACTCCCACCTCATTCAACCAACTTCACTTTTTTCCCTCCACTCACTTCCCGTACACCCATCCCATCATTTCCCCTACTTCTCCTACTTCCACTACCATAATTTCCCCTGAATTCCTCTCCTTTGGAAAAAGATGAGAAAGAAATTAAATAAGCAAAGTTTTGATGAGAATGTGCTCATTTATCGGGCAGATTTTTTTACTGTTAATGTTATTTTTACGAATAAAACAAAAACTACACATCCTATCAAAAAGTGACCCATAACGAATTTGTGGATCTTTTTTGACTGCACAATTTTTCCCAAATATTATTTGTCGTATCTTGATTAGTTTGACCGTAAAATTACATTTTTGATTTTTCATTATTTTTTTTGCAATAAAAATGTGAATTTTCAATTTTTTGAAAAATTTTTCAAATTCGTTATGGTAATCTCATAGAGCGTGCAAAAAGGAGCATTTTTCTTGTCCAGACTTCTATTCGTATCGTGCGTTGTTTGGCTGAAAATGTTAATTTTCGTTTCTTCTTTTGGATTTTGAAAATGCTGTAACTCTGAAAATTTCCATTTTATCAAAAAATGTCATTGAAATAAATTGTTTGAATTTTTAAGTACTATGAACAGCCGTACATATAATTTTTCAATTTCGACAAAAATTGTCTCAAAAATTTTCAAAATGCGCTCACATTTTGAATTTTCATCCAAAATGGCTGGCTAACAACCTCGACCTTCATTCTAGGACACTTGGAGAGAATACCAAAGCCCAATCTCATAGGTTAATTCTGTTGAAAGTTATCGTGCTAATAAACTAAAAAGATACAGACAGACAAACAGAGAGACAGACTAAAAGACAGACAAAAAGGCAGACATACTAACAGACAAACATACTACCAGACAGACAGACTACCAGACAGACATACTAACGGACAGACAAACATACAGACAGACTAACAGACATACATATTAACTGGCAGACTAACAGAAGACAGACTAAAATAAAGACATAGTAACAGACATACTAACAGAAGACAGACTAACAGACAGACAGATTAACAGAATAGACAGAATGACGGACAGACATACTAACAGACAAGCAGACATACTGCCGGACAGACATACTAACAGACAAGGAGGTAAACTATCGGACAGACATACTAACAGACAAGCAGACATACTAACAGACAAGCAGACATACTAACAGACAAGCAAGCATACAAACTAACAGACTAACATACTAACAGACATAAATACTAACAGACATACATACTAACAGACAGACAGATTAACAGAATAGACAGACTGACAGACATACATACTAAAAGACAAGCATACATACTGCCATACAGACATACTAACAGACAAGCAGACAGACTAACATACATAAATACTAACAGACAGACATACTAACATACATACATACTAACAGAATAGTCAGACTGACGGACAGACATACTAACATACGATCAGACAGACATACTAACATACATACACACATACTAACAGACATAAATACGAACATACATACATACTAACAGAAAAACATACAAAAATAATAGACAGACTGACGGACAGACATACTAACAGGCAAACAGACAAACATACTAACAGACATAAATAGTAACATACAGACATACTAACATACATACTAACAGAATATACAGACTGACGGACAGACATACTAACATACAATCAGACAGAAATACTAACAGACATACAAACATACTAAGAGACATACATACCAACAGACAATCATACAAACATACTAACAGACAGAAATACTATCAGACAGACAGACTAACATACAGACAGACTAACAGACAAACAGACATTAAAATTTGTTTTGAAATCTTTTATAAAATTTGCTTTAAATGTTAAAGAAAAATAATGAAAAAATTTACCAGGAATCTGATAAGTTCGACATCTTCAAAAATCTACATTGTGTTTTAAATGTTTTTAAATCTTTTTACGTTTCAAATTATTTTGGAATCTTTTCAAAACTTCTGAATATATTTTAAACTTAACCGATTATTTTCCAAGTAAATAATCGCTCAATTGTTATTTATTATTTCAAATTTTTTAAATTTTTTATAAATATTTTCTTAAAATCAATTTTTCAAAATAAAAAATCATTTTAAATTTTCCGAGCAAGGTTCAGAAATTTTTTTTATTCTCTCAAAATCTTTAAAGATCATTAAAAAGCTTCAACATTTTATTTCGAAATCTTCAAAAATCTAAATTTAGTTTTTTATTTTAGGAAATCTTTTTGAGTTTTAAATTAAGTTTGGATCTTCTCAAAACCGAGCTCAAATCTAAGTCAAAAAAAAAATAATAAAAAGTTATACAAATTTTTTAATTGTAGTATTTTACTGTATTTTGTTGTTAAATCTTGTACATTTTTTATAAAAAAGTACATGTTTTAACAAAAAATTACAGTTGTAGAAATGTTGTACTTTCTTGTAAAATTTTTTTCCATCAGGGATACTCATGAAATTTCGGTTGAGTCAAACAAATTCTGGTTGAATCAAGAAAATATTTGATTGCTTCAACTATTTTCTGGTTGAATCAACCAAATATTTTGTTTTTCATATAATAACTATATTCGAACCAATAATTTTTTTTTTATTCAACCACATCATTTTCTGAATATGGATAAAACTTTGATTATTAATAATTTCGAAGGCAAATTTTTTCTTTAAATCCCATTTGCAGGATATCTTTAGAAGACTCTCAAGATAGAACAAAAAATTGAGTACATTTATGATCAATAATATTAATAAGTAATAATAATAAATAATAATAAAAATATTTTTAAAGGGAAATTAAAGACAGGTTTATATTTATTATTTTCAAAAGTACAAAAATATTTACCTGAATGCATCGTCCCCTGCTAGGCAATAAAGAAACTGCCGCCACTTGGGCAAGCGGAACTCCGTCTGTGTTTGTCTTTCCATAGTCGAGGGTTTACTACTTACTGAAACTGGCGTAGAACGTCTTGATCCATGTAATCCAGATGGATCCTATACAAAAAATCAAATTTTTTTATTTTTCGTTCAAAATATTAATTTTCAAAAATAACAAAAAACTTATTTCTAACAAAATGTTTTAATTTTCAACCAAGGAAATGAACTTCAAAAAAAAATTATGGATCTTCATTCAGCAAGATTAATTTTCTACCAAAAGAGAAAAATTTCAACCAAATACATAGATTTTCAACCCAATATTTGATCTCTCATTTAAAACAGGTCAGTTTTTGAACAAAATGGGAATATTTCATTTTTCAGTTTAAAAAATTAACTTTCAACAAAATAGTTACATTTACAACTAAAGAAGATTAATTTTTAACTAAAATTATGAATTTTTAACTAAGGAGATTCATTTTCTACCAAAAAAAAGAAAATTTGCAAGAAAAGACATGAATTTTTATTGGAATTAGTTGAGTTTCAACTAAAAAAAAAATCAACCAAAACTAGAATAGTTAAATTCGCAGTTGAAAAAATTATTTTTCAAACAAAATAATGAATCATGAATGAAAAAAAATTAATTATGAACGATAAGACAAATAGTTTATATTTCAACCAAAAATGGTTTGTATTTTAACCAAAAAAAGTTGAAAAAAAAATGTTAAACGAAACAGTTAAATTTTTAAACAAAAAGATGAATTTTCAACAAGATTGTTTAATTTCTATCCAATTTTATTTTTAATTTAAATTGAAAACAGTTGAATTCAACAAAAAATTTATTAATTCTCAACCTAAGAAATTACGAATTTTCAACAAAATAGTTAAATTTTTAAAATAGTTAAATTTTTTTTTTAAAGAGTGTGAAGACTCTAATCGAATTTGAAACAAATCGATTTCGAACATTTGAAAAGAAAGAAAACTTTGAGTGCAGATTCACGAAATTGTTCAATTTAAAAAATTATTATGTTCAATACAAAATCAAAACTTTTTTTAGCAGTGAGAACTTTATCGTATGATAAAGTTCAGAGTCGTTACGAGTTCTATTATGGCTCTAATTTTTAAAGTTAAAGTAAAATCTCTCATTTGTATAAAAAATGTAATTGAATACATTTTAATTTCCTTGTACAATGATGTCTTTATCAGAGAATGAAGTTCGAAGTCGTTAAGAGTTCCATTGTGGCTCTTATTTTTGAAGTTGGAGTGAAAACTCCGATTTAAATTCAAAGTCTAACTAGATATATTTCAATTTGCTCCCACAACGAGGTCTTGATCATAAGATGAAGTTCAAAGTCGTTAGCATGACAATTTGATTTCAAATGAAACGCATAAAGATGTAATCGTGTACAAGGTCTTTGTCGTAAGATAAAGTTCAAAATCGTCATGAGTTCCATTGTGGCTCTAATTTTTGGAATTAAAGTGAAAACTCCCATTTAAATTGAAAATTCAATTATATACATTCTAACTTTATCACACAACTGGGTCTTTGTCATAAGATAAAGTTCAAAGTCATCGTGAGTTCCATTGTGGATCTAATCTTGGAAATTGAATTAAAAACTCCTACTTGCATTAAAAATGTATTCAAGTACATTCTAATTTTCTAGCACATCGAGGTTTTATTATAAGAAAAAGTTCAAAGTCGTTACGATGAAAATATAATTTTAAGCACCACACATATATATGCAACCAAGTGCAAGGTCTTTATTGTAAGATAAAGTTCAAAGTCGTTAGGGTGACAATTTGATTTTAAATGAAGCGCATAAAGATGTAAGCATGCACAAGGTCTTTGTCGTAAAATAAAGTTCAAAATCGTCATAAGTTCCATCGTGGCTTTAACCTTTGAAGTTAAAGTGAAAACTCCTGTTTAAATTGAAAATTCAATTGTATACATTTCAATTTTCTCACACAACGAGGTCTTTATCGTAAGATAAAGTTCAAAGTCGTCACGATGAAGATTGAATTTCAAATACAACAAATAGAAATGTAACCATGCACAAGGTATTTATCGTAAGATAAAGTTCAAAGTCGTTAAGTGTTCCACTGTTGCTCTAATTTTTAATGTTAAAGTAAAAACTTCCATATAAGTTTAAAATTTAATTAAATGGGTACATTTTGATTTTTTTGCATAAGGTCTTATCGTAAGATAAAGTTCGAAGTCGTTAAGAGTTCCGCTGCCGCTCTAATTTTTAATGTTAGAGTGAAAACTGCCATATAAAGTTTGTATTAAAATATGATTCAATACACTTTAATTTTCTCGCATATCGAGATTTTTATCGTAAGATAAAGTTTAAAGTCGTTACGATAAAAATTTAATTTGAAATAAAACACATAGAGATGCAACCATGTACAAGGTCTTCATCGTAAGATGAAGTTCAAAGTCGTTACGAGTTCCATTGTGGCTCTTATTTTTAGAGTTCAAGTAAGAAAAATCCCATTTAAATAAAAAATCCAATTATAAACATTTTAATTTTCTCGCACAACGAGGTTTTTGTCATAAGATAAAGTTCAAAGTCGTCACGATGAAAATTTGATTTCAAATACAAAAAATAGAGATGTAACCACGCACAAGGTCTTATCGTAAGATAAAGTTCGAAGTCATTAAGAGTTCCACGGTCGCTCTAATTTTTAAAGTTAAAGTAAAAACTCCCATATAAATTGAAAATGTGATCAAATACATTTTGATTTTCTCACACAACGAGGTCTATATTATAAGATAAAGTTCAAAGTCGTCATGAGTTCCATCGTGGCTTCAATTTCTGAAATAAAAGTGAAAACTCCTGTTCAAATTGAAGACTCAATTATATACATTTTAATTTTCTCACACAACGAAGTCTTTATCGTAAGATAAAGTTCAAAGTCGTTAGGATGACAGTGTGATTTTAAATGGGACGCATAAAGATGTAACCATGTAGAAGGTCTTTGTCGTAAGATAAAGTTCAAAGTTCTCATGAGTTTCATTGTGGCTTTAAGTTTTGAAATTGAAGTAAAAACTTCTGTTCAAATTGAAATTTCAACTATATGCATTTGAATTTTCTCACAAAACGAGGTCTTTATTGTAAGATAAAGTTCAAAGTCGTTACGATGGAGATTTCATTTTAAATACAACACATAGATATGTAACCATGCACACGGTCTTTATAGTAAGATGAAGTTTGAAGTCGTTACGATGAAAACTCAATTTTCAAATACAATACATGTATATGCAACCATGCACAAGATCTTTGTCGTGAGATAAAGTTCAAAGTCGTCATGAGCTCCATTGTGGCACTAATTTGTAATGTTAAAGTGAAAACTCACATTGAAATTAAAAATATAATTAAATACATTTTAATTTTCTCGCAAAACGAGATCTTTATCATAATATGAAGTTCAAAGTCGTGACGATAAAAATTTAATTTGAACACTACACATAGATATGCAACCATGCACATGGTCTTTATCGTTAGATAATGTTCAGAGTCGTTACGGTGGTGATTTAATTTCAAATACAACACATAGATATGCAACCATGCACAAGGTCTTTATCGCAAGATGAGGTTCAAAGTCGTTGCGTGTTCCATTGTGGCACTAGTTTTTAAAGTTGAAGTAAAAACTCCCATTTGAATTGAAAATTTAATCAAATACATTTTAATTTTCTTGCATAACAAGGTCTTCATAATAAGATAAAGTTCAAGGTCGTCACGATGAAAGTTTGATTTTAAATGCAACACATAGATATGCAAGCATGCACATGGTAATTATCGTTAGATAATGTTCAAAGTCGTTACGGTGAAAATGTAATTCCAAATACAACACATAGAGATGTAGCCATGTACAAGTTCTTTGTCTAAGATAAAATTCAAAGTCGTCATGAGTTCCATTGTGGCTTTAATTTCTGAAATTGAAGTGAAAACTCCCATTCAAATAAAAAATGTAATTGAATACATTTTGATTTTCTCGCAAAACGAGATCTTTATCATAATATGAAGTTCAAAGTCGTGACGATGAAAATTTAATTTAAACACTACACATAGATATGCAAGAATGCACATGGTCTTTATCGTTTGATAATGTTCAAAGTCATTACGGTGGTGATTTAATTTTAAGTACAACACATAGATGTGCAACCATGCACAAGGCCTTTATCGCAAGATGAGGTTCAAAGTCGTTACGTGTTCCATTGTGGCACTAGTTTTTAAAGTTAAAGTAAAAACTCCCATTTAAATTGAAAATTTACCATGCACAAGGTCTTTATCATGAGATAAAGTTCAAAGTCGTTACGAGTTCCATCGTGGCTCTAATTTTTAAAATCATAGTGAAAACTTTTAAAAATCGAGTGTTCCCTGAATTCCCCGGGATGCTCTCAACCTATTTTTTCCCGATGGATGTTATCTAGTACTTTCAAGTAGTGGTCAGCAAAACTACAAATTTAATGGACCGCGACTAATGAAGAGCAGAGTAAATCGGGCTTAACTTTGAACGAGGCAGGGATTTTGTTTGAGTGAAACACACGTACGTCAAGAAATAATAATTAATATGGATGCTTACGTTGTAAATCGTGCAGAGTAGCGAATTTCGTCTTCTGGAGGCATTGCTTTCTGGATGGACGGCTTGGGGGCTGCAGGCTGAGATTGTGCAAAACGTATCGCAAGCCCCGTTCGTTGCCTTCTCCCACTCCTCCCACTCTTCTTCATCCAGCGGGATTTCGCCACTACCAACCTATTCGCAAAGTTAATTAATTTTCCTCTGCTCGAGGATCTGGCACCTATTAAGGAAATCAGCAATCGGACCATGTATGCTTTGGATTTCTGGGTAGTAGGTAATCCAAGGGAAATTGAGAAATCGGAAAACGAAAGTTCCCGTACACACGAAAAAAAATAATTCCATAGAATCTGTTCGCTTAGATTATGTAATGGGCCGTCTTTATTATAAGATAAAGTTCAAAGTCGTTATGATAAAAATTTAATTTTAAATAAAGTACATAGAGGTGCAACCACGCACAAGGTCTTTATCGTAAGATGAAGTTCAAAGTCGTTACGAGTTCCATTGTGGCTCTTATTTGTAAAGTTGAAGTAAAAAAATCCCATTTAAATTAAGAATCTGATTATAATTTCAATTTGCTCGCACAACGAGGTTTTCATCATAAGATAAAGTTCAAAGTCGTCATGAGCTCTATTGTGACTCTAATTTTTGAAATTAAAGTGAAAACTCCTACTTGAATTGAAAATTCATTTATATACATTTCAATTTTCTCGCACATCGAGGTCTTTATCATAAGATAAAGTTCAAAGTCGTTACGATGAAGATTTAATTTTAAATACAACACAGAGATGTGCAACCATGCACAAGGTCTTTATCATAAGATGAAGTTCAAAGTCGTTACGAGTACCATCGCGGCTCTTATTTTTAAAGTTAAAGTAAAAAAAATCCCATTTAAATTAAGAATCTAATTATATACATTTTAATTTGCTCGCACAATGAGGTTTTCATCATAAGATAAAGTTCAAAGTCGTTATGAGTTCTAGCGTGACTCTATTTTGTTAAATTAAAGTGAAAACTCCTACTTGAATTGAAAATTGATTTATACACATTTTAATTTTCTCGCACATCGAGGTCTTTATCATAAGATAAAGTTCAAAGTCGTTACGATGAAGATTTAATTTCAAATACAACACAGAGATGTGCAACCATGCACAAGGTCTTTATCGTAAGATAAAGTTCGAAGTCGTCAAAAGTTCCACTGTCGCTCTAATTTTTAAATTTGAAGTAAAAACTGCCATATAAATTGAAAATTTAATTATACACATTTTGATTTCCTCGCATAAGGAGGTCTTTATCATATGTAAGATAAAGTTCAAAGTCGTTACGATCACCAAAAAGATGAATTTTTAATCCGGAAGGACCAATTTTTAACAAAAGACTTGAATTTAGGATGAAAAAAGAGGACATGATCAAAATAGTTGCATTTTCAACCTACAAAGATGTATTTTTTAACAAATGGTTACATTTTCAAACAGAAAAGATTTACTTTAATTAAGACCAGTTGAACTTTTAAGCTCAAAAGAAGAATTTTTCAGAAGAAATGAAAAATATGACAGTTGAATGTTCAACAAAAAAATTGTCTCTTCTTCCAAAAGATGAATTTTCAACCAGTTTAATTAAACGAAAAAAAAATAATTCTTAACAAATGAGATAAATCCTCTACCAAAAAGACGAATTTTTAACAAACACAAAATATTTAAAATTTTGACCAAGTAGTTGCATTTTGAGCCAAAAATGGAATCGCCAAAGTTTCAATTGAAAAAATGAATTTTAAACAAAAAACGATTTTTGGACCAGTTATATTAAACAAAAAATTTTTTATGAAAATAGTTTAATTTTGAAACAAAGATATAATTTAGACAATTATAATTTCAAGCCAAAAAAGGCTGATTTTTAACCAAAAAAAAAATACCAAGAAAGATGAATTTTTAACCAAAAAGATTAGTTTTCCACCAAATAGACGAATTTTCAGCAAAATAGTTAAATTTTCAACCAAAATATAATTTTTTAACCAATAAGACTGATTTTCTAAAAATAGAATTTTGTAATTTTTTACCAAATTATTGAATTTTTAAGCCAAAAAGACGAACTTTCCACAAAATAGTTTAATTTTTATAGAATAAATATGAATTTTCAACCAAAAAGGATAAATTCTCAAACAAATATGTCGTAATTGATATTGAGAAAAAAAACGAATTAAAAATTAAAAAAACAGTTTAATTCAACCAAGAAGATTAATTTTCTACAAAAATAAAGACTTAAAAAAAAGTTGAATTTTCAACGAAAAGATGATTTATTAAGCAAGAAGTTTATTTTTCTAAAAATGAGATAATTAAATTTTGAACCATAGGAATTTTTTTGAATTTTGAACCAAACTGTTCATTAATTAATTTTCAAAAAAATATTCTAATTCTTCACCAACGAAAAGAATTTAAAACCAAAATGAATAATATTCTACCGAATACTACGAATTTTCAAAAAATAAATTTTTTAACTCAGAGAAGAAATCATTTGCAACCAAAAAAAACGAAGTTTCAACAAAATATTTCGATTTTCAAACAGATAAATGAAAACACTGTTAAGTTTTCAAATAAAAATGATATATAGTCAAAAAAAATAATTTTCAACAAAAAAACACATTTTTTCAACAGAAGAATTAATTTTTAACTAAAAAAGATAACCAAAAAGATAAATTTTTAACCAAAGAGATTAATTTTCAACGAGAAGAGACGAATTTTCATTGAAAAGACATGAATTTCAAAACAAATAGTTGATTTTTCCAATAAAAAACATAAATTTTCAACCCAAAGTGGAATTCTTAAATTTTCATTTAATTAATGTTGAACAGAAAAAACAAAGTTTAAACTGAATATTTAGATTTTCACCCGAAGAAATTAGTTTTATCAAAAATTAATGAATTTTCAAATAAGAAGAATAATTTTCTACCGAAAAGAAAAATTTTCAACTCAAAAAAAGATTACAGTTTTTAACTGAAAAGTATAATATATACTTAAGCTTTCAGTTGTAGTACCTAATATTTAAAAAACAAACAAAATTAAGCAAAATATTTCAATTTTCAAGCGAAAAAATTAATTTATAACAAAAATAGATAAATTTTCAAGCAAGAAGAATAATTTTCTAAAAAAAGTCCATTTTCCATCACATAGATGAATTGTCAACCATAAATGATTTTTCAACCGAATGGTTTAATTTTCAATTAAAAAAAAGAAATTAAAAAAAAAAAAAAAAAGAAAGAAAGAGTTTTCATCAAAATGATTCATTTTTCGACTAAAACCCATTCATTTCTAATCCAAAGCGGAAAAGTTAAATTTTAAATAAAGGAGGTAAATAATTGGTAGATTTTCAACCGTTCTCCAACGAGAAGTACAATATTTTACCAAAAAAAAAACAGATTTTCAACAAAATACATGAATTTTCAACTATGAAACAAAAATTAATAAAAAAGATTCCAACAAAAAAGTTACATTTTGAAAAAGAGAAATTAATTTGTAAAGAAAATAGACGAATTTTCGAACAAGAAGAATAATTTTCTACGAAAAACAGATGAATATTCAACCATATAGTTGAAATTCCGACCAAAGAAATGAATTTTAAACCAGAAAGATTAATTTGTAACGAAAAAGATTAATTGTCAATGAAAAATAAACTAATTTCCACCAAAATAGTTAAATTTTCAACCAATGATAAAAAATTATGAGATAAAACAAAATAATTCCAAATGTCCATTAACTCCACTTTGAACAACGCTTTTTCGCAAAATATCGGCTTTTTAATGTAATGTTCAAACTTTCAAAATATGCACTTGACATTTTTTAAACTACAGTAATGTGGCATTTTTATTAAAACTCTTTACGATGAAACTTGTTTGTATACAAAATTTTTTTCACTGTCAGTGATTCACAGTCTGTCAGAGAAGGCGCATTATAGAAAGTAAACTTCACGTTGAAATACCCGAGCTTCTTCTCCGAGGCGGCAGATTGCGCTAGTGTCCAGTGTAAAGAAATCATTCTTCGATGTCCGGAGGAATAATGTTTTTTTCAGCAGTGAAATCAAATTATTATTACATCTGTGACTGCGAAAGTTTATTTTGCGATGAAAAATGTATTTCTATGCATTTTATAATAATTATTTTTTTGAAACAATTAATTTGCATATTTAAAACATTTTAAATAAGCGCGCGCTATGCAGCCACTCAGAAATTCGGGGCGACGCATGCGCAGTGCGTTTGGGGAGCAAGATGGGGAGCACTGAGTTTGAGAACGTCGGATTTTCAACATAACCTCAAAAAGTGTCATATTTAACGTGCACTGTCTCTTTTTCAAGAATGACTAATGTCTATAGTTTTAGTTTCTCTATTAAGTGTTTCCCAGTGCAATATTATTAATCCGAATTATAACGTAAAATGTGAATCATTAACTTGTAAAATCTTTGAAGTGAGTCAAGGCAGGAATGACAAAAAGTCCGTATTAGAACCGTTCCAATTTTAGGTTCGCTTAGAAACTATCATTTTGGATTCTCTCAGCAAGAGAGGTCAGATCCTGGTGGCCCTGATTGTATATCCCAACAAATATCGTTATGGTGACAAATTTTGATGTCCTTTAGATGTCCAGATGATATAAAATATATAATATTTATAATTTCTCCCTTTTAGTTACCTTCGTAAAGTAATGCACTCCCGCAAATTCCAAGAGAGTAGCGATGCAGTAGAAAAAACAAGCAAGCAAAAACCAGTCGAGGGCTGTAGCATATTTAACTTTCGGAAGGTCTGTTCTGGCGTCAAGACTTATTGTTGAAAGTGTGAGAACCGTTGTGATTCCTGTATTCAATTTACATAAATTTCCTTCATTATTGATAATTCATTTTAAGTCTGAAGTCGAGCGGACTTAATTGAATAACTAATCTGGAGAAGCAGTTGAAGCTTCAGAGTTTCGAAACTTGTTCATAAGAATATTAAGAGGCATATTTTATTAGTTTTATTTCAACTGCTTCCATTTACCTAGCCCAACTCGATCGCTTGTGGCTTCTCTATGAATCCAGAAGGACACCCAACTTAGAACGACGATTAGAACACAAGGAACGTAAACCTGAAATCAATGATGAAATTGGATATTTATTGATAATTGATGATTAATTCAGAGGTTTGAACGTTTTTTTTGGCGTTTATACCTGAATAAGGAAGTAGCCAGTATGCCTGTGAAGATTGAAGGATACTTGAAGGACTGAAAATTCCCCCTCTCGACGTACGAAGGTCAGGTTTCGAGAAGGTGAGCCCATCAAATCAAATTGAGATAATACCATGCCAGGAAGAAAAGTTACGGATGAGCCTTCTTGCCACTCGTAGACCAATTCTCCGGATGTGTATGCGTCTGAAATTATTGAAAAAGTACTTATTAAAAACCAAATCGTAACAAAATTAACAAAAGCCGGTAAGAGGCCATCCATAAAGTACATTGCCGATTTTGGGATATTTTACACCCG
>CAKNXH010079913.1:0-31894 GCA_932178445.1 Andricus quercusramuli | reverse complement strand
TGGTGACATTCGGGAAGAGCCTGATGTTTATCAGCTGCGGCCATTAGCGAACATGCGCAAACGTCGAACGCGCAACATCCAACGCGGTGGACGACTCGAATCTCCCGAATCATAGGTGCAAGATCCCCAACCATTCGGGCGCGCACCCCACCAGTTCGGCCGCTGCTGCTTCGGGTGAGCACCCCAATGGTTGGGGTGCTCGCACGACTCGTTGGTGCGAGCGCACCAATCCTTCGTGTGAAACAGGAAAAAAGAGAAACCACCCCAACTATTGGGGTGTAAACCCGAACCACTGGGGAATTCTTCGCTCAGTGTACCGAGATAGTACCTTTCACTTGGACACGTCGGTATATAATCTGAATGGGAGGATGAGATGTTTGCATACATAAGGAATCATCCGGAATGAGATGGAATGCCTTCAAGATCGGCATGCTGGATGGGAAGGGACGATATGGAACTTGGCGAAGAAACTTTCCTAAGCCTTCCGTAATTTGGCGCAATTTCCGGAATGCTAATTGCCACTAAAATGTCGATGTAACCAGGACGATGATAAAATTCGTGAAGAAGTAGCCAAGAAAATTAGCGCCATAAGATTAAGGGCAGGTGGTGATTTTAACTTTGTTGGGTCGGATCTCTTGGGATTGAATTAAGATTTCATATATCACTAAGGAAGATGCAGACGCTATAATAAATATTTCAACAATAGGGACAACACTTTTCTACTCTACTGTCGCTATTCGAACTTTAGTGCTATAGTAAAAGAGAGTGCAATTGATGGGAGTACGTACAGCTTCCTAAGATCAGTGGGCAGAACTGTCGATCCATTGGGAAGTTTCTTAACTCCATCGGGCATTTGGCCTTTATTGTCAGTCTGCATTGCGAGACGTTCCTCTTGAAAAGTGGATTACATATTGCCGGTACGACGTAACACAAAACAGGCGAGATATATAAATATATCTCTTTCATACTTTAATTTTGACTGGGATTACGCAAGTGAGAAAAGAGTTTGGTTACCACAAAAAACAATATGAGATAAGTAATATATTAGTTTTGTGAATAAATATACTCTCTAAATCCGAATTAGTAGAAATTTTACTAATTGAATAAGCACAGTAAAAAAAAGGATCAATTTTGTTGCAGGGAATTTTGCTCCAACGATCATTTGCCTCTCGAGATCATAATGATCTGTCCATTCAGATCACCTTGATCATCTTTTTCGGATCATTTGTCAGACTAAACAAAATGACCGCCAATTTTTCGCACTGTTATAACGACATAACCTAAAATTTTCATCTATACACAAGGAAGTAACAACTACACTTAACAGTTGATATTTTCTAATATCAGATTTCGTTAATTTTGTAACTTTTGAAGTACACTGCACGATCAGAAACCATAAAAAAGATCGCATATGGATTAAAGTACTCTAAGAACGTCATTCATCTTGCTTTGACTTGATACATGATCCCGCGTCAGGTCATTGTGATCTCAAAAGCTGATCATTCATTCGGGCCGATCAAAATGCTTTTGATTTCGGTATCATTTTTGTTGCATATGACAATGATATTGATATCGGTATCATTTTGAACATTTTTTTTACTGTGAGTAGCATTGTATCTGACTGTTAAATTAGTAGTTTTATCACATATGATATGATTGTTAGATTTGTACAATAAGTTTCTCCATAGTCAAAACAGCTTTTAAATTTTTAATAATAAAGATAAAAATTCTGTTATTTGTAACAACAAGTGAATGTAAAATTATTTGTATTAATAAAGTTTCTAGGGTCTATCGAAAATTCAAAATTAAGTACTTTTTGTAAATAGTTAGTAATTTCCAGTCAACATGATTTTTTTAAACATAATATTGATAGCAGACTATGTTACATGAAAGTCGACGTACCATATCGTAATTCACTAACAGTTTGAGAAAGGCTATATTTTTTATCTCTAACTTGCAGAAAACTCACTCAACATACATTGAAAGATACGTAGATGTTCCACATTTTTTAAAATCAATTTACAACTTCTGAGTCGGAATTTTCGGTTAAAATTCTCATTTCATTGTTGTTACGGATAAAGAGGTTGTTTTAAAGAAGATTTTAAAGTATTTTTTCATGTTTCAAACTTACGCTTCTGAGGCATCCCTTATAATCATCAGATATAGTTTTACTAAGGCACATAAATTATTATTTAACCTAAATTTTAAACAGAATCTAACAATCTTTTGTCTTCAAAAATTCTTCCTTGAACCACCTTACTGTTAAACTGCGGATATATTAAAATAAAAGTATCAACATAATTTAAAGCGTGCAAATTTTAATTTAGTGTATTTAATTTTTAAAATGAAAATGCATCTATTATAGTTTTGTTTGAAAATTGATCGGTTTTAGTTCAAAACTCAAATATTCATCTTCGTCATTGATAATTCAACAGCTTGTTTGCCATTTTTTCTCTCTCTTGACTGAAAAATCTTTTCAAGTTGAAAATTCAACTCGTGTTAAAGACTGAACTCTTTTGTTTAAAATTAATTTTTTTGTGCAAGATTCATCATTTTAATTTAAAATGTATCTCTTCGGTTAAAAAGTGAGCTATTTTGTTGAAAATTCGTTTTTACTTTAACAGAAAATTAATTCTTATTGAAACTAAAAATTTAATTATTCCAGTCGAATATTCCAACATTTTATTTGAAAAGCCATCTCTTTAGTTTTACATAATACAACATTTTAAAATGAAATTATTCAATTTCAGGTGGAAAAAATATAATTTTTAGTTGCAAATTGAACTATTTCAGTCAATGGTTCACCATTTTAGTTGAAAATTCAACACTTTGGCTAAAAATTTGCTTTTTTTCTGGAAAATTAATTTGTTATGTTCAAATTTAACTATTCCATTTTTGGTCAAAAGCTGATCTTTTTTAGTTCAAAATTCAACTGTTAACTAACAAATAAATTTTTTTTTCAATTATTATTCAAATTCATAGACTTTATAGACAAATTTAAGAAATGATTGATCATGTTTTTAGTATTATTTGGTTATTTAAGTATTTAATGATGCTAATATATTTGAGAATATCTTGTAATATAATTTGTTGAAGATTCCTAAATTAAAAATGTTGATCGAATCCCCAGAAACTGAAAAAAAAATTATGATAAACTCGCGAAACTGTGGACTTATTTCGAGTCGATTAAAAAAAAGAGAAATATTTGAATGGCTCCGTACTATAAGGAATTATTTTTAAAAAAACTTGACATATCTGGATAGAACTTGAAATTGTCAGGGCATGTTTTTTTAGGTACGATTTCTTCATTCAGCTATACTGTAATAATAATTAACCATGGTATGCGAATTAAAAGTATGTAAAAAAATTTGTATTCTAGGATGCTAGTAACGTGTCTAAGGAAGTAGAGGGTATCCGGATTCAATCAAAGACAAGTGTACCAAACTGTACTTTTGTTTTGTAAAACCTTTTAGGATTATTAATATTCTAGTTTTAATGATTACAATAACATGTTTTTAATTTGGATTGAACTAACTTGTTTTTCAATCGGACCTAATTCGAATTTAATAATAGAATAATATATTTGAATAAACTTCTCTTCGCTGAAAAAACAGTTTTTAAATTTACTTGAGACTATCCTATGAAATAGTAACCAGCAATACATTTACCAATTCATTTAGTAGTAGCATTACCAATCCCTTTAGTAGATATAGTTACTAATTCATTTAGTCAGTTATTCTTACACATCGAATTAGTAGATTCTTACTAATTACCAGTAAACGAATCGGCGCTATTTGAATTAGTAGAAAACTACTACCAATTAGTAGTTTTTTACTAATTCAGATTTAGAGAGTAACATAAAGCTAAAAAGAAGTCGCAAAACGAACCTCATCGAATAAAGTATGTCACCATCCTGAGAAATTCTAAGCAGCTTATTGGGCACTGTGATGGTGTGAACGTAGCTATGCTTCCCATTGTAAAAGTAAGTGTCCGGTCTCCAAATCCTTTCCAGCATCTTGATGCTGAGGCTTAAAGATTTGATCGGTCCAAGGAAGCTCAGGCGAGAGTCTCTCCAGTATTGTCGAAAGTAACAGTCCATGGAATAATCCTTCAGACACAGAAGATTATTGAAAATCATCTAAACCCTTTTTACCACACTTTGAAAACAAAAAAATTATGAGGAGCTAACCATATCGAGTTCCGATATTGGGCCCATGCTTCTTATAAGAATATTTGTGCTCACGACTGTGGGGACTCCTGGAAAGAGGAAAAGGGTCTTAAAAATATCGACTAAGGCAATAATACTTTACTTGGCAATAATATGTCCTGAAGTATGTGTATATATTTCATTGCAAAACCACAGGCCACTGACTTACTTTATAGTGCCTATAAAGGCCTGTAAAATGTCAGCAATAAAAAAAGTTTCGAGCTAATTGGGAGCGCAGTTTCGCAATAAAATACGACCCTTGAAATGAAATAAAACACATGGAAACGTTTGAGAATTGATTGTGTTCTGGAACGTAACTTCATATAGCAACATAAATTTCATTAATAATCATAATAACACGGAGGAAAATAGAGATTTGAGAACTAGGGTTGAATATCCGCGTTGTGCATTGTAGATATAGTATAAAAAAAGTTTTGCAAAAAATACAAATGAGAATGGACTTCGACGAGACTAAATAAGCTTAACAAAAGATCGTTGATATGTGGTCACCTGGTCCATCAAAAAATGTTTGAACAGCATTTGAAAACGAAACGATATTTGAAAGCGACCAATAGCTTTCTTCGTTTGGCGATCTGCCAATTTGACCGTTCTTGTGACATTCGTATTGAGCTATTCATGGTCCGATATGAAAAAATTTAGGCAGGATAGATATTTTTTTATGAAGAATGCATCTATTAGTCTTAGTGAAGCAATGAATAAATTTCTCTGGTATTATCATGCAATTGCACGGAATCAATTACATGTCGGCATCTTTTGGATGTCGAACTTTTTTATTTTTTCCGCTTTATCGAAGAAGCCATTAGCGTTAACTGAAGCGGTTAAACGCGATCTTTATCAGACGATGAATGCACAAACAATTTCATCAAGTAATTTACCGGATGGATGAAACCAATATAATAGTAGCTTATATGTTTTGAGTGTGTTGGAATTAATCAAAATTAGTAATTTACGTATTGTAAGTATGGTTGCTTCTCACACGGTTATGCATTAGAAAATTAATCAATGATTGATAATATCATAATTAAGAGAATTAAATCATAAACGCAAGTTCTAAAATAATTTAAGAGAGTTTAAAGCATTTATTGCTTAAACAAATATATATCATAATTAATAACATATATTTTTACAAATGCATTCTAGAGTGAAATGAACATATACTTTTTTTTAAATTACAGAGTTGCCACTGGTCAGGAAATTTCAGAAAGTCAGGGAATGTCAGGGAAAACCTGACAGAGTTGGGGAATTTTCGATAAATTGAAGTTGAAATTAATTTTATTATTATGGTTAAAAATCGCAACTATTTGGTTGAAATATAATCTGTTTTGGTTGAGGATTCAAACCATTCTGTAGGAAATCCATGTTTTTCGGTTGAATTCAACTATTCTTGGTATAAAATTAAAATCCTTTTTGTGGTTGAAATATAATATATCACGTTTTTCGTTGAGCATTTATCTTTTTTGGTAGAAAATTCAACTAATTAGTTGGAAGTGGAACTACTTTGTTAAAAATTTATTTATTCGGTTGATTATTTATCATTATAGTTAAAATCACCTTCTTTTGTTCAAAACTTAATTCTTAATTCTTTTGTTGACAATGATGTTTCCTAGATGATAAATAATTATTTTAACTGAAAATTTAACTTGTACATGTTTGGTTCAAAATTTATCTTCTTAAGTTGAAGATTCAAATTTTGGTTTAAAATTCCTGTATTTTATTGAAAATTCAAATTTTCTGGGAGAATATTTAATTTTTTCGGTGACCAATTCATCTTGTCGATTGGAAATTCCTTGAAAAATTCAAATATTTTTTTGAAAATTCATGTACTTTATTTAAAAAAATCATCTATTTTCTTACAAAATTCATATTATCGATTAAAAATTGATCTTTTTGGTCGGAAATTTGTTTTTTTCTTATTTAGAATTAATTTTTTTAATAAAACTGTTCCATTTTTTGTCAATAATTTACCTTTTTTGATAAAAATGTAGTCTTCTTGGTTAAAAATTAGACTATTTCGTTGAAAATTTACTGTCATTTTATTAAAAATTTAATTTTTTTTTTTACTGAAAATTTAAATAGGTATTCTATTTTTAGATGAAAATTTATCTGTTTTAGGATGAAATTGAACTATTTGTTGAAAATCCGTCTTTTTTGGTAGGAGAGTACTCTCATTAGTTGAAATTTCATCTTTTTGGTTGAAAATTCAACAATTTTGTTGAAAATTCGTTTGTTTTTTGTTTAAAAATTTATTTTACGAACTGAAAATTATCCTACTTTATTTTGTATTTGGTTAAAAATTAAATTTTTTAAAATTGAAGATTCATCATTTTAGTTGAAAATTCACTTTAACTATTCCATTTTTTGTAGCAAATTTACCTTTTTTGATAGAAATTAAATTTTTTTCGTTGAAAAATTATCTGTTTAGTAGAAAATTTAATAAATCTATTTTTTAAAGAATTAATTTCCTTGGCTGAAAATAAAATTATTTGGTTGGAAATTCGTTTTTTTTTCTTGAAAGAGAAAATTCATGTTTTGGGTTGAAAAATCCACTATTTGGTCAAAAATTCATATTTCTGGTTGGAAATATTGAAAATTAGTATCTTTGATTAAAAATTTGTTTTTTTTTTCAGATGAAAATTAATTTTTTTAACAGAAGATATAACTATTCCATTTTCGTTTGAAAATTTATATTTTTAGTTGAAAATTAATTAATTTCGATGAAAACTCGTTTTTTTAAAATATACTTCTCTAACTGAAAATTTAATATAATATTTTTGGTTTATAAATTTGTCTTTTTTAGTTTTAAATTGAGTTATTTTGTTGAAAAATATTTTTTTTGTTATGAAAAAAATACATTATTTTCTTCGTAGAAAATTGTACTATTTTGTTTAAAATTTACTTTGATTTTATTGAAAATTAATTCATTAATTCATTTCTTTGCTTGGAAATTTAACTATTTTGTTGAAAATTCGTTTGCTTCTACTTTATTTTTGGTGGAAAATTTATCTTTTTAATTTAAAATTAATGTATTTGGTTAAAAATAAGATTTTTTTAGTTGGACATTCATCATTTTAGTTGAAAAATCACTTGAACTATATCGAGAGCTATTGTATATTTTTTGTTAAGAATTCATTTCTTCCATTGGAAAAAAAGTATTTAGTTGAAAATTCGTTTATTTTTTGTTGATAGAAAATTCATATTTTCGATTGAAAAGTCTACTATTTGGTGAAAATTTGTATTTTTAGTTGAAAATTCTTTAATTTGGCTGAAAACATGTTTTTTTTTACTTTTACTGTTCTAACTGCAAATTGAACTATTATGTGTTTGGTTTGTAAATTTATCTTTTTTAGTTTAAGATTGAATTATTTTGTTGAGAATTAATTTTTTGGTTGAAAATTGATTATCCCAACTGAAAATTCAATTGTTACATTTTTGGTTAAAAAATAATTTGTTTTGATGCAAAAAAAAATATTTGGTTGAAATTTTTGGTTGTTATACATTTATTTTTCTCACATTTTAACTATTCTAATTTTGGTTGAAAATTGATTTTTTTTATATGAAAATTCATGTAATTTGTTTTGAGTTGAATTTAAAGTGATGCATTTTTCCGCGAAATTTAAACAATGTAATTATTATTAATAAATGTAGAAAATACGATTGTTTATATCCTAATTCAAAATGCTCATGAATGCTCATTGAATTCTCAAAGCACACAAAAGACGAGCATATTCTCGAGCATATTCTCATGCTCCTGAGAATTTCTCCGAGCACTTAAACTCTTTAGAACACTAGTTGGCAACCGCAAAAACACACTTTTTTTGCTGAAAACGACTTAATACTTTCAAATCCTTGAATAAATCCTTTTAATTCCTTGAATACAGATTGTAAGAAATGTTTGTACCTTTTCCGTGAGTGGGCAGTTGGCTGTTTTCATAGTTCTTTAAGAGGTTTTCTAAAACCATGGTAATATTTCTCGAAACGATGTCGTTCATAATACCTCTCACGTCCCTTGTTGACGTTGACGTCCACGTATTTGTCGTTTCGTTGAGAGGAGGATCTCGATTGCCGCAAATACATAACGGTAGTAGGACAGCGAACCTGTCAATAAAACCGTCACCACACGATTTTCTATAAACGTATTGGTATAATGAAATATTGAAAGCATTAAACTTAATTGATTAAATTAATTAAACTCTCATTATAAGAGACACATAATCGCATTAGCCAAATAAGATGTTGATCTACGTGTTCCATATAGTGATGCATGTCGATTATTTTTAAATTTTCCAAAAATCTCATCAGATTAAATTAAAAACTTGAACACCGTACTCATCACATCGAGACGAACGATCACTCAATCGAGAAGATCGTCTCGTCTCGATCGACTTTTTTCATTGCATATTCTTGATCTCCATTACATTTCAGTTCCATCCGACTATGTTTCAAGCAAATCTTGATTTTGTCCAAAAATGATCGATATGCATCACTAGTTCCATATCACTTCACTACAATTTACATTGTCTTTAATTTTCAATCCTGTGTTTTATGTTATGCGCGCCACATTAACCGCTGCTCCCCTACGCGAAACGAATTCCACTAGCCTGTTAATAGTTTCTGATTTCGGCAGGAAGAGTTAATTACCTCCACTTCGAAATTAGAAGGTTGCATAACAGGGGTAGTATTTCGAAGTTATGTGAGTTATGTACTCTGCCCTGGGGTACTTTACTGTTCGAAATACCTCATCATCGACAATCCTGAACTTTCAAGCCGTGAAAGAATACAAGCATGCTCTGAATGCCGAGCTCTGACTTTCGAAAAAATAGTTCGCCAAGCGAGAACAAAAGTTCTTCACCCGAAAAAATGAAAACTGCTGCATCATTAAAGGAAGAACACTTAATATTAAAAATAAATACTACATGGAAGTATGGGAAGTAACTGTATCGTGCTTTATAACGTATAGTAATTTGGTATAAATCTGAAAGGAAAATAATCTGCGCAAAAATAAAGGACGAGTGAAAATGAGGATCTCTACAGAAAAGGAAATGATGAAAAGGACTCTAAACTCTGGAAATGCATTTCATAAAGTATCTGCAATATACTGAAATGCATTTCTTATAGGTTGAGGATAAAAATATTAATTTGTGGGATTAAGTTTTTAATTCTCATTTTCAATATAGGTTCGTATTGGATAAGGCTGAGGAGGGTAAAAGCTGAGAAAGAGAGAGCAAAGGAGATGGAGATTGCTCTCATCACATGCTGATGCAGCATGCCTGTCTGCTTGCTCAAACCTCCTCACGTCACAGCTTTCGAGTGAACATTGCGCCTCGTTATATCATATTTCCCGATTATATTATGTACCTCTACCTATAATATACACATTTTCTTCGCCATTACTTTCCTCGTGCGTAGAAAAAGATATTTCATCTTTTTTTACACACGAGGAAAGTAATGGCGAAGCAAAATCGATGATCTTTTCTTACTATAGGTGCTCGTTCTTTTCAAACTTTTTTCTCCCGGATGCTTCTTCCTAAGTTAAAAGCAATTTTCTCTCTATTTTCCGATTTAGTTTAGAAAATAGAGACACTCCGTCAGGGAATTTAATCCAAAAGAATCAGGACAACATTGACAATGCTATCGGGAGTTATTTGCTCCTTGCTTGAAAACCATAGAAATGGGTGTAAAAGGAAGAAAGGAGAGGTGCGAACAAGGTTTCGTGCTTTATATTCGCAGATCGTAAATACAACTATACGAGGGACGTGTTCGCCAAAGACAATGCTTTCGCCTCGGGTCACTCGGATCACAAAAAGCACGTGTAGGATCCTCTGAATGTTTTCTAGTAGACGAAAATTCAAACAAACAATAATCTAGATCTGTTGCCTTTGTATTACTAATGGGAAGGGATCCTTTTCTCCTGTACCAACAATGCGCTTTTTTATTGCTGGATCCAGGAATATATTTTTTGGTTCAACGGAAGTTTGTCTCTTCGAGAGTAGTGGTGAAAAAAGTTTAATTTAAATCTCGACTGGAACTCTCATTAGCTTTCATTCATTACAGACAGCTACATGGTTCAATATTAGATTCGAACATCATATCCTCTCGGAATCGATTTTGAGCATTGCTTACATGGCACACAAGAAAAATTTGGGTTTGAAATTAAACAAATTAGAGTGGAAAAATTATTCAAGGATCCTCTGCTTTAATCTGGGTTCCTCTATCCGAAATTATTTTTGGCTATGGTAACATTACAGATAACATAAGATTTATTAAACAAATTCAGAATGAGATACAAAAGAAACCGCACATAAATACAGTTAAGGATAATGTGTTGTTTTTTCAATAAGGTTTAATCAACTTTGATATGGTCTATTTGTTGGCACTGATGTATTAAATAATTGAAGAAATTGTTTAAGGATTTGTGTCTTGTGTAATTATTTCATGATGTTATAAAAAAATTCTTTTCTCAAGGCAACAGAATTATTTGCTGAAAGAACGCACTATTAAACATGTCAAAAACGAGGTCACGGATACACTCATAAATTGTGTCGAAGCATTCACCACATTTTTTCTAGCGAGATTTCCAAAACAAAAAGAGCATCCTATCCTGAGTACTTATAGAATTTTTTTCATACCAATGAAGGTATTTAAAAGATAGAAGGTTCCTGAAAGGTATCATTCTGGCTTTCATTAAACATTAGGAAATCCTTTCTGATTTGTCTTTCATAATTATACATTATGATGACAATATTTCTATAGATTGCGGACTCTTCCGCTATAAGATAACAGAATATTTTTAAAAAATCCTACAACTTGTAAATGGATAAACACCTTAAGTGTGTAAATTTGAATGGAAAAACTTACGTTGGTAGGTGAGAAAGTTGCATTTCGTAATTTTGAAGGCAATTTTGAAAAACTTGGGCCGCCGGAAGCGGGAAAATCGCGGTCCGAGAAGACGACGGAAGTTGGTATCGCGCGACCTGACAGTTACACGTTTGTCACGAGTCGTCGGGAACGGATCATTGCGAGAACCGCGTGTTTCACTCCCACCCTTATTCGTCTTTCGCGATGTTCCAACCCCCTGTGGTTAACTCGGCGCGCAAGCTCTGAAATTTCTATCAACCCCCCACACCGTCATTCATTTTAATGAGCGAAATTTCACTAAAAGTCAGCAAATTCGGTAATTATAATAATTACAACATTTAAACAATGTTCTGTTTCATTAAAATTCGGGCTCTAAAGCACATCCAAAGAATTTTTACATTGAAATCATTAAAAAGTGATCAATAATAAGGCAAAAATTCATCCGGGAATGGTGATAAATATCTAGAAAATTGTAAAGAATTTTTTTTATTTTGCAGGGTTAAGTCATCTTTTGAAGTCTTAAAACATGTCTTAAAACTTCTTTTCCCGAAATTGAAAAATTTTCAACAATTTCAAATTTCCCAATTGGAAAATTCCCAAATAATAACATTCCTGATAATTTATGTTGCCAAATTTCAAAATTCCGGAAAAATGTGCATACATTATGAAATCTCCTGCACTAAAAACTTGCCAATACAAGAATATTTACTAATTACGAAATTTCCGGAAAATGAAAAAAATGTCAAATAATAAAACAATACGCTTTTTTTGACAAACATATTTTGTTTAATAATTTATTATTCAGACAATATTATCATCTTATTTAAAACATAATTCCATTTTTTTGACTCGGGAATTTTCAATTTCCGTAATATTATAAACTGACATCCATTTTATTTTCAATTTTGTCGAGAATTTAATTTTTCCGAATTTTGCAGTCAACCAATTTTTAGGAATGTTTTGAAATATTTTAAAATATTGAAAAATTTTCTTTGAACAATAATTTTTCAAAATAAAAAACCATTCAAAAGCTTCAAAAATTCTTAAAAAGCTTACTTTTTTCAAACCCTTGAAAAATCTACATTTTATTAAAAAAATTTTTGAAATCTTATCAAATTTTAAAACTTTTCAAAACTTAAAAATCTTTTAAATGCCTTTTAATACTGTCGGTAACGTTAAAAAAATTTTCAGTACGATCAATAAGGTTTCTGGGAAAATTCAAAATGATGTAGATTTTATTTTTAAACATTAATTTTAAGTTTTCAGAAATACAAAATATATTTTTAAAAATCTGGAAATTTTTAAGCCAATACTTTTAATTTTGCAGGATTTGAAAAAATTGTAGGACAACTTTGAATTATTTCAAAAGATATTTTAAAGTTTGAAAAGTTTTACAAAAATACGAAAATATTATAAATCTTGAGAAGAACTTAAAAAATTTCAATGTAGATTTTCGAATATTTTGAAAAATAGGCTTTTTGAGAATTTCGAGAGATATCAAGAGAATAGGAAATTTTCTTTAAATTTCTCGGAGAATTTCAAATCAATTTTCATTAGAAACATTAATTTTAAAAGAAAATTTGAAAACATTTTAAGACATTTCATAGAATTTCTAAACATTTCGATAAAAAGCCTGGTACATTTAAGGTAGTTTCTTTAACTTTTGAAGATTTTTAAATTTTTAAAATAAAATTCATTAATTTTTAAAATGTTCAGAAGTTTTCAAAAAATGTCAAAAATGGTTAGAAATTTGAAAGATTTCTACAAATTCAATACAAAGTGTATATTTTTGTAGATATCAAAATAATTTCTTGAAGCTTTTCAAGAATTTTGAATGGTTTTAAGATAATAACAAAATTTTCTTTAGATTCCTGTGAAAATTTGAAATCATTTTCTTGTTCCAAAATTAATTTTAAGATGATATTTTAAAAGTTTCCAAAATTATCAAAAAAAAATCTGGAATCTATAATAACTATAATTCAAAATTTGAGTAAATTTTTGGAAATTTCTGAAATATAATTTAAAGCTTTTTAAGAATTTTGGAAGCTTTCAAGAATATAAAAAAATTTTCTTACGATTCTTGGGAAAATTTTTAATGTTTTTTTTTTAAATTAATTTTTGAAACAAATTTGAAAAGATGTCTAAAAAATTCGAAAAAAACTGGAAGATTTTAAGGCAATTCTTTTTATTTCAAAAGGGTTTTCAAAATTTTAATAATAATTCGAATCAGTTTAAAAAATGTTTGAAAATTCATCTCTTGTGGTAGAAATTTAACCTTTTCCGATAAAAATGCAAATGTTTGGTTGGAAATGAAGATTCAACTATTCAGTTGAAAGTTTATATTTTTTGGATGAATTTAAATATTTTAATTAGAGTGTTTTTCTGGCAGAAAATTAAACAGTTTAAAATCTTCTTTGATTGAAATATCAACTATTATATTTTTTGTTGAGACTTCATTTTTTTTGTTTAAAAATTCTTCTATTCGGCGGAAAATTTATTTATTTTTTTTGGTTGAAGATTCGTAATTTTATTTGAAAATTCATGAATGCATTTTGTTGAAAATTCAACTATTTGGTTTAAAATTCACTTTTTTGTGAAAAAATCATATTTTCGGATTGAAAAATCAAATTATTGTGAAGGAAACCTTTTTTTGTTGAAAATTATTTTTATTGTTGGAATTTTGATTTGACGTATCTAAAATCTACAAAAAATAATTTAAAATTCGTTTAAGAATATGAGGAAAATTATTTTTTCATAATCCTAAAAACAATTAAACAAATAAATAGTTATTCAACAATTTTAATTTCATCTTGAAATAAATAATTGTCAAATAAATAAAATTATCCGACTGGCTTTTTTTGAAAACTTTTTTCCTCAGAGAAATTATATTCTATAGTTGAGAAAGCACTCCAAAGGGAAGAATGGCTTTGACGAGGCATACATTGCAGTAGGAACAGTTAATCATCCAGACGATACTTCGTCGTGGATGCTTAAAAACAAGAGAAATGGATATATCGACGAAAAAAGTTGAGGAAAAACTCGGTCGTACGGAATCCGAAAATATTTGTTATTTGGAAAAAGGAGCAGAAAATCAAAAGAAATGCCTGAAATTTCAGAGGATTTTTAACAGATGGTTCACTTTCTGTTCAGCATTTTTCACAACTAAACATATGGATTGGTTGATTAAATATTAAATTAGGATTTTCGAAGCATTAAATTTCAGAGGACAGAAAAAAGCTTCCAAATTTGTCTCTGAATAATTCTTTTCAATTTTGCACTTTCAATGCATATCTACCAGTTCTTGCAAAGAGAATTATCCCCTTGTCCCACTTTCGACATAAAAAATTGATACCAACACAAATGTGCATATAATTACGGAACATGTATATAATCAAAAGAACTTTAGAAAATTGAATTCCCCTGTCTTCAGAACTGTGAAAAATCCATTTAACTCACCTCGAGCCTAAATTATCGATAATAACATGATATGCAAAAAACTTACGGAAAAGTGTAGAGACCCATTGTATACCATTAAAAGTATAAAAATGTAAATAATGAAAGAACTTTTATGAAATTAAATTCCGCTGTCACTTTTCAATTTCCGGAACAGCGTAACCCCCAATTGTCCCACCCCTAGCCTAAAATATTGATGATAACGTGATATTCAAAAACTTACGGAAAAATTTAAAGACTCATAAAAAGTGTAAGAATGTAAATAATTAATCAATACCTATAATATGCTAATTGTTCATCGCTCCTTAATTTCTGAAATTTCGAAATACTCCCTTTATCCCTCCCTGCTTTAAAATATCAACACTAACATAATATGCATAAACTTACGGAAAAATTTGAAGACCCATGAAAAGGGGAAAAATATAAATAATCGATCAAATGTCATGAAATTTAAATCTTCTATCGCTCCCCAAGCTCTGGAACCCTGAAATACCTCCCTGCTACACCTTAACCCTAACATATAAAAACTAACATAAAATGCATAAATTCACGGAAAACTCTGAAGGTCCATGAAAAGGGTAAAAATATAAATAATCAATCAAATTCTGTACAATTTGAATAATCTATTGCTTCTCAATCTCTGGAACCCCGAAATACCCAATTGCCCGACCCCTAGCCTAAAATATTGATAATGACATAATAAGCATAAGCTTTCCGATTATTTTAAACACCCATGAAAAGTGTAAAAATTTAAATATATAATCAAAACCTATAAAATTACAATTGCTCATCACTCCCCAATTTTTGGAATTCCAAATTACCCCATTGATCCTTCCCTACTCTAAAATATCAACACTAACATAATATGTATAAACTTACAAAAAACTTTAAAGACCCGTGAAAACTGCAAAAATGTGAATAATCAATCAAATTCTATAAAATTTAAACCATCTATCGCTCTTTAATCTTTGTAACTTCAAAATATCCAATTACTTCACCCTCAGCCGAAAATATGGATAATAGCATAATATGCATAAACTTATAAAAAATTTTAAGGAACCATGAGAAAAGTGAAAATGTAAATGATTAATACATACCTGTAAATTCCAATTGCCTATCGCTTTACGATTTCTGGAAACCCGAGGTACCCCCTTGCTACACTCCAACCAAAACATATCGACAGTAACATAATATGCATGAATTTACGAAAAACTCTAAAGACCCATGCAATGCGTAAAAATGTAAATAATTAATTAATTTCTATCAAATTCAAATTTCTGGTCGCTCCCCAATCTTCAGAACCACGATATACAAAATCGCCCCACCCCCAGCCTAAAATAGGAGTAATAAGATAATATGCATAAAATTACGGAAAACTTTAGAGACCCATGAAATGCGTAAAAATGTAAATAATCAATTAATTTCTATCAAATTCAAATTTCTGGTCACTCCCCAATCTTCAGAAGCACGATATACAAAATCGCCCCACCCCCAGCCTAAAATAGGAGTACTAAGATAATATGCATAAAATTACGGAAAACTTTAGAGACCCATGCAATGCGTAAAAATGTAAATAATTAATTAATTCCTATCAAATTCAAATTTCTGGTCACTCTGCAATCTTCAGAACCACGATATACAAAATCACCCTACCCCCAGCCTAAAATATGGATAATAATATAATATGCATACAATTACGGAAAACTTTAAAGACCCATGAAATGCGTAAAAATTTAAATAATCAAATAATTCCTATGAAATTCAAATTTCTGGTTACTCCCCAATCTTCAGAACCACGATATACAAAATAGCTCAACCCCCAGCCTAAAATAGGGGTAATAAGATAATATGCATAAAATTACGGAAAACTTTAAAGACCCATGAAATGCGTAAATATGTAAATAATCAAATAATTCCTATCAAATTCAAATTTCTGGTCGCTGCCCAATCTTTAGAACCACGATATACAAAATCTCCCCAGCCTCAGCCTAAAATATGGATACTAAGATAATATGCATAAACTCACTGAGAACTTTAGAGATCCAAGAAAAGAGTAACAACTTTAATAATTTCAAAAAGTTCCAGAGGGCTTATTTCTTAATCGAGTTTAAAGTTTCTATTTCAAATTGTAGCTGTTTTAATTTAATTTAATTCAAGTTCAGGCCATTTTTCTTTGTAAATTGCACTAATTCGTTATTTAAGTTAAAGAATGACAAAAAACATATTTTTTTATATTTTTAATAAATAATATATCTGTTCATAAATACTAGAAATTTTTTTTCCATCGAAATTTTTTTTTAGTACAGATACTCTCGATGGAAGGAAACTTCCATTATGGATTAAATTCCTTAATTTCCTTAATTTTTATAAACAAATTAATAAAACTGACATTTGCTGCATTTTCCTTATTTGAGTGCATTATTTATAATGATTTCATCCTTTCCTTTCATCTGAAGAATAATAACTTAGCACAAGATGTTGCCATACAACAATAATTATTTATATAAATAAATTCATTTATTTCAGCTAAAAAATATAAAAGTTTAACTAAAAACGAAATGGCACATTTTTTAGTTTAAAAAATTAATTTTCAACAACAACAAAACAAATTTTTGAAAGAACAGTTTAATTCTCAAACAAAAAGATGAAATTTCAACTAAAATTATGAATCTTTAACAAAAAAAATAATTATCAACAAATTGGTTCAAGTTTCAACCGAGTTGTTAAACTTTCACCAAAAAAAGATAATTTTTCAACAGAAAAGATTAATTTTTTACAAAAGAACACCTTCAAAAAAATACATGAATTTTCAACCAAATAGTTGAATTTTCAACTAAAAAAGATCAATGTTGTTTAATTTAAACAAAGAAAGGAATTTTAAAAATAATAGGTAAATTTTCAACCAAAAAGATAAAATTTCTTCAAAATATTCAGTATTGAAATATGCGGTTGTAAAAATCAATTTTCAACAGAAAAAACTAGAAAAGATTTTTCAGTCATGAAAGAAAAGAAATTTCAACCAAATTCTTAAATTTCCAAGCCAAACATACATTTTTTTTACAAAACAGTTGAATTTTAAACACAAAAATATGAATTTTCCACCAAAAAGGATGACCAAAAAAAGAAGAATTTTCGAAAAGTATATGAATTTTCAACAAATAGTTTATTTAAAAAAGAGAAATTTTTAATAAATAATGGAACAATTACATTTTTGACTGAAAAAAAATAATATTTAGCCAACAAGATAAATTTTCAATGAAAATTATGAATCACGAATAAAAAATTGAATTTCGTGATTCATTAACAGAAATGATTGATTTCAATCAATAATAGTAGACTTTACAACCAAAAAGAATTAACCAAGATTTTTCAGTAAGAGAGAAAAAAATTTCAACCAAATTGTGGAATTTTCAAGCCAAAATTATAACACTAGACTTTTCAAACCAGAAAGAAGTATTTTTTCATGAAAAATAGTTGAATTTTTAACTGAATAAATCTTCAACTGGAATAATTAATTTTACAGCAAAAAAAAATTTCAATAAAAAGAACGAGTATTCAACTCTGGATATTAATTTTTTGTCTAAAACTATTTCTATAGGTTTATCTAGTTTCGCCTTCCACTACTGAAAAATTACAATTTTATATTACTTCATACCAACGAGAAACGTTTTAGAAAACTTGAAATTTCAGACGGAAAAATTATAATTTTCTTATGTTGGGGTATGAATCTCTATGGCTCTGGATTTTTCTTATCTTTAAAAATTGAATTTTTTTTATTAACTATTTTGAAAACCCGAAATATTTAATTGTTTCATCCCTAGGCTAGAATATCGATGATAACATAATATTCATAAAATTACGGAAAACTTTAAAGACACATGAAAAAGATAAAAATTTAAATATTGAATCAATCCCTATAAAATTGAAATCACATATCGCTGCTCAATCTGTGGAAACCCGAAATATAATTGCTTCATTCCCAGCCTAAAATATTAATAATAACATAATATGCATAAACTTAGGGAAAAGTTTAAAACCCCATTAAAAGTGTAAAAATTTATATAATTGATCAATCCCTATTAAATTCGAATCGCCTATCTTTCTTTAACTTCTGGAACCCCAAAATACCTTCATTTTCCACCCCCACTCTAGCATATCGACACTAACATAATATGATCAAACTGACGGAAAAATGTAAAAACCCATGGAAAGTGTAAAAATGTAAATAATCAATCAACACCTATAAAATCTTAATCACCTATTGCTCCTCAATCTCTGAAACCCCTAGATACCCCCATTATATACCCCAACCCAAGCATATCAACATTAACATAAAATGCATATATTTACGGAAAACTTGAGAGGCCTATGAAAAGGGTAAAAATATAAATAATCAGTCAAATTCTATAAAATTTAGATAGTCTATCGCTCCCCAATATGTGGTACCTCGAAATACTCCCTTGCTCCACTCCTACCATGACATAGCGACACCAACATAATATGCATAAACTTGCGGAAAACTTTGAAGACACATGAAAAACGTAAAAAAATCAATAATCAATCGATACATACAAAATTCTGATTGCCTATTGCTCCCCAATTCGTGGAACCTTGAGATACCCCCTTGCTACACATCAACCTTAACATATCAACATCAACATAAAATGCATTAATTTACGGAAAACTTGAAAGACACATGAAAAGGCTGAAAATACAAATAATGGATCAAATTTTGTAAAATTAAAATAGTCTATCGCTCTTCAATCTGTAGAAGCAGAAGATACCCTCTTGCTAAATCTCAACCCTAACATTTCAACATTACCATAAAATGCATAATCTTACGGAAAACTTTACGGGCCAATGAAAAGGGTAAAAAAAATCAATCAAATCCTGTCAATTTTAAATAGTCTATCGCTCCCCAGTATGTGGAACCCCGAAATAGCCCCTTGCTATACCCCAACTCTAACATATTAACATTAACAAAAAAATACATAAATTTACGGAAAACTTTAAAGACACATGAAAGGGGTGGAAATATGAATAATCAATCAAATCCTGCAAAATTTGAATAGTCTATCGCTCCCCAATTTGTGGAACCCCGAGATAATTCCTTGCTACCCCTCAACCGTAACATATCAACACCAATATAAAATGTATAAACTTACGGAAAACTTTAAAGGCCCATGAAAAGGGTAAACATATGAAGAATCAATCAAATTCTGTAAAATTTGCAAGTCTATCGCTCCCCAATCTGTGGAAACCCAAGATACCCCCTTGACACACCTCAAGCCTAACATATAAAAACTAACATAAAATGCATAAACTTACGGAAAACTTTGTAGCCCCATGAAAAGTGTGAAAATGTAAATAATCGATAAGTATCTTCAAAATTCCAATTGAATATCGCTCCCTAAGCTCTGAAACCCCGAGATGCCTCCCAGCTACACCTCAATTCTAACGTATAAAAACTAACATAAAATGCATGAACTTACGGAAAAATTCAAAGGCCCATGAAAAGGGTGAAAATATGAAGAATCAATTAAATTCTTTGAAATTAAAATAGCTTATCGCTCCTCAATCTGTGGGAACCCCAAGACACCCCATAGCTAAATCTCAACCCTACATATCAAAACTAACATAAAATTCATCAACTTACGGAAATCTTTAAAGACTTACAAAAAGGGTAAAAATATGAAGAAACTATCAAATATAGTAGAATTTCAATAGTCTATCGCTCTTCAATCTGTGGAAATCCAAGATACTCCCTTGCCACACCTCAAGCCTAACATATGAAAACTAACATAAAATGCATAAACTTACGGAAAACTTTAAAAGCCCATGAAAAGTGTAAAAATGTAAATAATCGATAAGTATCTTCAAAATTCCAATGGAAAACCACTCCGCAAGCTCTGGAACCCCAAGATACCCCATTGCTAAACCTCAACCCCAGCATACCAAAACTAACATAAAATTCATTAACTTACGGAAAATTTTAAAGTCCCACGAAAAGGGTAAAAATATGAAGAATCAATCAAATTCTTTGAAATTTAAATAGTCTACCGCTTCCCAATCTGTGGAAACACGAAATACCCCCTTGCTACACTTGAACCCTAACATATCAATATTAACATAAAAATGCATAAACTTATGGAAAACTTTGAAGACACATGAAAAGTGTAGAAATGTAAATAGTCAATCAATACCTACGAAAATCAATTTGCCTATCGCCCCCCAATTCGTGGAACCCCGAGATAATTCCTTGCTACACCTCAACCCTAACATATAAAAACTGGCATTAAATTCATAAACTTACGGAAAACTTTAAAGGCCCATGGAAAGGGTAAAAATATCAAGAATCAATCAAATTCTTTGAAATTTAAATAGTCTATCGCTCCTCAAACTTTGGAACCATGAAATACTGCCTAGCTATACCCCAACTCTAAAATATCAACATTAAAATAAAATGAATAAATTTAAGGAAAATTTTAAAGACACATGAAAAGAGTGAAAATATAAATAATTAATCAAACTCTGTAAAATTTGAATAGTCTATCGCTCGCCAATACGTGGATCCATGAGATACCTCCTAGCAACACCTCAACCCTAACATATCAATACTTACAAAAATCTAATTGGCTATCACTCCCCAATTTGTGGAACCCTGAGATAATTCATTGCCACACCTCAAGCCTGACATATGAAAACTAACATAAAATGCATGAACTTACGGAAAACTTCAAAGGCCTATGAAAAGTGTAAAAATATGAAGAATCAATCAAATTCTTTAAAATTAAAATAGTTTATCGCTCCTCAATCTGTGGAAACCCCAAGATACCCTATTGCCACACCTCAACCCTAACATATCAAGACTAACATAAAATTCGTAAACTTACGGAAAGGGTAAAAATATGAAGAATCAATCAAATTCTGTATGATATGAATAGTCTATCGCTCTCAATCTGTGGAACCTCAAAAGAGCCCCTTGCTATACCGCAACTCTAACATATCAACATTTACATAAAATGCATAAATTTACGGAAAATTTTAAAGACTCATGGAAAGTGTGAAAATGTAAATAGTCAATCAATACCTACGAAAATCAATTTGCCTATCGCCCCCCAATTTGTGGAATCCCGAGATAATTCCTTGCTACACCTCAACCCTGACATATAAAAACTAACATTGAATTCATAAACTTACGGAAAACTTTAAAAGCCCATGAAAAGTGTAAAAATATCAAGAATCAATCAAATTCTTCAAAATTTAAATAGTCTATCGCTCCATAAACTTTGGAACCACGAAATACTGCCTAGCTATACCCCAACTCTAACATATCAACATTAAAATAAATTGCATAAATTTAAGGAAAAATTTGAAGACACATGAAAAGAGTGGAAATATAAATATTTAATCAAATTCTGTAAAATTTGAATAGTCTATCGCTCGCTAATACGTGGAACCATGAGATACATCCTAGCAACACCTCAACCCTAACATATCAATACTAACATAAAATGCATAAACTTATGGAAAACTTTGAAGACACATGAAAAATGTAAAAATGTAAATAGTCAATCAATACTTACAAAAATCTAATTGGCTATCACTCCCCAATTTGTGGAACCCTGAGATAATTCATTGCCACACCTCAAGCCTGACATATGAAAACTAACATAAAATGCATGAACTTACGGAAAACTTTGCAGGCCCAAGAAAAGTGTGAAAATATGAATAATCGATCAGTATCTTCGAAATTCCAATCGAATACCGCTCCCTAAGCTCTGGAACCCCGAGATACCTCCCAGCTACACCTCAACTCTAACGTATAAAAACTAACATAAAATGCATTAAATTACGGAAAAATTCAGAGGCCCATGAAAAGGGTTAAAATATGAAGAATCAATCAAATTCTTTGAAATTAAAATAGTTTATCGCTCCCCAGTCTGTGGAAACCCCAAGATATCCCATTGCTAAACCTTAACCCTAATATATCAAAACTAACATAAAATTCATAAACTTACGGAAAACTTTAAAGGCCTACGAAAAGGGTAAAAATATGAAGAATCAATCAAATATTGTAGAATTTCAATAGTCTATCGCTCTTCAATATTTGGAAACCCAAGATACCCCCTTGCCACACCTCAAGCCTAACATATGAAAAGTAACATAAGATGCAAAAATTTATGTAACACTTTAAAGACCCATCAGAAGAGTAAAAACATTATCAATCAATCAAATTCTGTCCAATTTTAATAGTCTATCGTTCCCCAATCTGTGGAAACACGAGATACCCCCTTGCTGCACCTCAACCCTAACATATCAACATTAACATAAAAATGCATAAAGTTATGGAAAACTTTGAAGACACATGAAAAGTGTAGAAATGTAAATAGTCAATAAATACCTACAAAAATCAATTCGCCTATCGCTCCCCAATTTGCGGAACCCCGAGATAATGCCTTGCACCTCAACCCTAATATATAAAAACTAACATAAAATGCATGAACTTATGGAAAACTTCGAAGGCCCATGGGAAGGGTAAAAATATCAAGAATCAATTAAAGTCTTTGAAATTTAAATAGTCTATCACTCCTCAATTCTTGGAACCCCAATATACCCCATTGCTACACCTCAACCCTAACATATCAAAACTAAGATAAAATTCGTAAACTTACGGAAAACTTAAAAGGCCCATGAAAAGGATGAAAATAAGGAGAATCAATCAAATTCTGTGAAATTTAAGTAGTCTTTCGCTCCTCAATCTGTGAAACCCCTAAATACCCTCTTGATCCAACCCCACCCTAACATATCATCACTAACATAAAATGCATAAATTTACGGAAAACTTTAAAGACCCATGAAACGTGTAAAAATTTAAATAATCGATCAAGAACTTCAAAATTCCAATCGGCTATTGCTCCTCAAGCTCTGGAGCCCCTACATACCCCCTTGATATACCCCAACCCTTACATATAAAAATCAACATAAAATGCATAAACTGACGGAAAACATTAAAGGCCTATGAAGGGGGTAAAAATATATATGATGAATCAAATTCTATAAAATTCGAATAGTCTATCGCTCCCCAATCTGTGAAACCCGAAATACCCCCTTGATCCACCCTCCCCCCAACATAGCGACACAAACATAAAATGCATAAAATTACGGAAAACTTTAAAGACGCATAAAAAGAATACAATCTAAAGAATCAAATGTATATAAGACATAATTCCTCAATTGTTCCCTAATTCCTACAACCTCCAATTACCCCTTTCTCGCACCCCACCCCACCCCCTAAAGATGCTCTCGCATCTAGGAAATTCAGATGCTACAGATCGAATTGAGATCTCAAGGGATGAGCAAATTCACTAAAACTGTGTCATACAATTCAGGTAGATGTCGCCCTAGTATTGGTCGGGTAGAAGTTATTCAGGAGTGTGCGCACTGGACGTATCCTTCCCTCTAACTAGGAAAGCACCCGATCCGCGGAAGGGATGCTGCTCCAGGGTGAATGTTATCAGCTCCCTTTTTTCCCATAACGCGACACCCATAAATTATTCCTTTTTTATGGTTATTAATCAATTATGTAATTTGTTAAACCATATGCGGAAATACAGTCAAAGAGAGAAAAAAGTGTAATGATGCGACAATCGTGTGTTGTTGTGTTCGCTGGACCAGTTCGGAGGTGATCTTTACGAAATCTGAGAGATGAGGGATGATGTATGATTCGCGGATTTGTGAAACACGAGCGGAGGTCGATGACGAACTGGTTTTTTTCGAAGGGGAATCTACGATTTCGTTCAAATGATGCCAATCAGGGAATTCGTCTCATTGATTGGTAAGGTCAGTTCACGCTTCCAAAATCATTTTTTTTTTTAATTTTTTCAAATAACTAGTAACTTTTGTGCATTTGAGTTACAAGGTGCTTTAAAATCTGATAAAGACTGCAGAGCATTTTTTAATTTTTTTAATTTTAATTTTGTTTATATTTAGAACAAGTGCCTTTGGTAAACCCATAGAAAAAACAAGAATAGAGGAACTAATTTTATAAGGTTTATTATATGAAAAAACGATGACATATCTATCGTAAACAAAATTATCGATAAATTATTATTAAAGCTCAGTTTGATAAATCACAATACTTTCGACTGTAAAATCTTAAACTTTAGAGCATTAAATTAAGAAAGTTTTATCTTCACGGTCTTATATTTTGTAAAAATTTCAAAATGACCTCTTTTTGGATTAAAATTTTACTAGTTCGTTAAAAATTCGGTTTCATGATTAAAAGTTAATTAATATTATTTTGCAAAATAATTGTGAATTATTATTGAAATTCACCCCCTGTGATCGACAAAAAACTTTTCATTCCAAGAATTTTTTTTGGTTAAAACTTCATGTATTTGTTTGAAAATTCTTCTATTATTGTAGAAAATTAACCTTTTTTGTTAAAAATTCATCTTTTTGATTGAAAATTGAACTATTTGGTTGAAAATCCTTTTTTTTGTTGGACATTTATTATTTAAGTTGACAATTAATTCGATTGGTTAAAAATTTCACTATTTAGTTGAAAAATTATTTTTTAGGTTTACAAATTAATTTTTGAACGGAAAATATAATAATTTTTCTTTTTTGATCAATAATTAGTTAAATATTGAATTATTTGGTTTAATATTAATATTTTTAGTTACAGATTCATCACTTTAGTTCAATATTTATTTACTTGCATAAAATGTGTATTATCTTGTTAAAAATTCATATATTTTATTGAAATTTCTTTTTCTTTATTAAAAATTAATTTTATTTGGGTTAAAATTAATTTTTTAAACTGAATATTTAATCATTCTATTTTAACTTTAAAATTTATCTTTTCTAGTTAAAAATTCGACCACTTTGTTTGAAATAAAATAATTTTGTTATAAAGTATCTTTTTTGGTTTAAAATTGAAATATTTTCTTAAAAATCGTTATTTTTTGTTTTAAAATTTATTTTTCAACTGAAAATTTAACTATTGCAGTTGAAGATTCATTTTAATTGGAAATTCATTTGTTTGGTTGAAAATTTAACTATTTTTCTGAAAATTCCCTTTTTTTTGTTGCAATTCAATTTTTTAACTGGAAAAACCATTACATTTTTCGTGCAAAATTGATCTTTTTTAGTTGAAAATTAAAGTGTATGACTGAAAAAAAATTTGGTTCAAAATCTTTTTGAATATTTGCTTCAAAATATGTTTGAAAAAAATAATTGTAAAATTTTTCAGGAATGTAATAATAATTTTATTATTCTAAAATTTTGGAAATCTTCTTAAATATTCTTTTTAAATTAATTTTTCAAAACAAAATTTATTGTTATTTTTTCTAGAAATTTGGATACAAATTTTGTATTCATTTAAAAACTTTCGAATGAAAATTAATTTTTCAACTAAAAATTTAACTATTCAATTATTTATCGAATTTTTTTGATAGACATTTAATATTTTTGGTTAAAAATTTATGTCTCTAACTTTAACTTAAACATTGAAAAAATTTGTCATTTTTTTAATAGAAAATTCATCTTTTGTGTTGGAAATTTAACTATTTGGTTAAAGATTTAATTTTTTGATTGAAGATGCATCTTATTAGTTAAAAATTCAATTCTTTTGTTGAAATTGTAAAAAATTCGGTTGAAAATTTGTTCTTTTGTTTGTTGAAAATTATTTTTTTTTACTAAAAATATAGTTATTTCATTTTTACAGAAAATTGATCTTTTCAGTTGAAAATTCACTTGCTTGAATAAAAACTCGTCTTTTTCAATCGAAAATTCAATTATTTTTGTAGAAAATGCAGATTTTTGGGTTGTAAATTCAACTTTCCAAAAAATATTGAAAGATCTTGCAAAAGTAAAAAAAAAACTTAAAATCATCCAGATTCTTTTTTGAACAATTTTAAAATCATATTAAATATTCTTTTAAAATTAATTTTTCCAAAAAGAAATTATTGTTAGTTTTGCTAGAAATTTTGATATTTTTTATTTATTGAAAACCTTTCAAAATGCTTAAAAAGCTTATCAATTTTGTGTTCGACATCTTCAAAAATCTACATTGTGTTTTAAATGTTTTGAAAACTTTTCACGTTTCAAATTATTTTGGAATTTTTTCAAAACTTCTAAATATATTTTAAACTTGTTCGATTATATTCTAAAACAATAATTTTTCAATTGTTATTCATTATTCAAAATTTGTTTTCTTCAAAAATATTCTCTTAAAATTAATTTTTCAAAATAAAAGATCATTTTAAATTGTCCCAGCAAAGTTAAGAAATTTTTTATATTTCCTCAAAACCTTTAATGATCAATAAAAAGCTTTTTTTTAAAATATTTTTGAATTTTAAGTTAAGTTTGGATCTTCTCAAAACTCATAAATATCTCTCAAACAAACTCAAATTCTTTACAAATACAGAATTGATATTTATGCATCAAAATTCACTAATTTCACAAACATATTAAAAATTTGTTTAAAAAAAATGAAAATTGTAACGTTCAACATTTTAATTTAACACTCTGAAATATTAACGATTCAAGGCTCCCAAATTTCCCAATATTTCAACTTTTGTGAGATCTTGTATTTTTTTTGTTGTAAAGATTTGTAATTTTCTACAATAATTGATGTAAAATTAAAAGTGTTTTCATAAAGTCAAATACCCAAATTAAAAAAATGTAAAAATCTGTAGTTTTCTATAGAGCCTTGTAGATGTTTAATTGTAGAAATTTGCACTTTATTGGTAATTTTTTTACTTTTCCACAGGAAAATACAAGAAAAAGTTAGCTATTTGTATTTAACTGCATTTTTTGGTTACATTTTGTACATTCTTTTTAAAAAAGTACATATTTTATAAAAAAATACAGTTGTAGAAATGTTGTAATTTCTTTTAAACATTTTTTTCCACTGGGGTATATGATTAAAAATTAATCTGTTTTTTATTTAACCTAAACAATGATGTTAAAAAGTATCTTTTTTGGTTTAAAAGTCAACTTTCTGTTGAGAAATCATCTGTTATAGTGAAAAATGTAACTATTTTGTTGAAAAAGCATTGTTTTTAGTTTTAAAATTAATTTTTTAACTGAAAATTTAATTATTCCATTCAAAAATTCATTTTTGGTTAGAAATCCATATGTATGGTTGAAAATTTATCTTTTTTTGTTAAAAATTCAATCACTTGGTTGAAAATTCATCTATTTTGTCAAAAATTTTGAAAATTCAACTGTTTGGTAAAAAGTTAATCCATTTTATTGAAAATCTAACAATATTGTTAAAAAGAAATCCTTCTTGGTTAAAAATTCGCGGGAGTCTACTACCCTTATGAAAAACAAGTATTGGTAAGTATTGGATCTAATACTTTTTTTGCGAATAAGTATTGGAAATCGAATACTTTGTCGCGAAAAAAGTACTGGATCCTTTACTTACCAACACTTCATTTTCGTAAGGGTAGTTTTATGTCATCCTGAGTGATTCTATGCAATCCGGAATAATCTTAGGTAATCCAGAGTGATTCTTTACATAGAGGTAATCCAGGATAATGCCGAGTAATCCACCTCGACTAGACCGCATTTTTAGGATTTGCTTCCCCCTCGAAGAAATGTAAATCATTCAATGAGTACAGTTCCACCGACCAAGCTTCAGCGGCGTGGCGTCGCTTACACGTGAGTGGCGTGGCGTATCCAGTGGCTTGAGGTGGAGGGGATAGACAGGAGTAAGCGAGGAGTCCGAAAGTGGTATCCGCCTTCTCTTTCCAACCTGTGTATCCCCTCCACCTCATCCACTGGATACGCCACGCCACTCACGTATAAGCGACGCGACGCCGCCGAAGCTTGGTCGGTGGAACTGCAGTCAATGAAAGGTAAACAGTATATTTTTATATAAGGATGTAGTAGGCAGTGCACTTTATCAGCGGAAACGTAGTTGTGCGATCGGCGGGAAGTAATCCGATTTGCATTGACACAGTACTGAGTACCAGACAACATATGACACATGACATAACGCTTCCTCCTTTTATCTCGTTTCAGGCAGCATCCCGTCGAAAGATGTCTATCGGACCTAGGAGTGAAGTCGATTCTGATAGGTCCTTCAAGATGACGACCTTGGTCCATATTTGGTGACGCGAATCGAATCAACGATGTCGTTGCCACTCCAAGGGTTCTTGCTCATCTTTGTCCTCGGTCATGTGTGTCATCGCACCTCCTGGTGAGTTAAAAAACATTTTGGGAAAAGTATATTACGTAGAGCTTTTTTTTCGACGAGTTTTGAATCCTCCTTGAACAGTAAACAATTAATACCCCCCCCCCTTTGTTACGTAACTCACAGGAATCTGATTTTGTCATTAATACAACAAATAATAATATAAAATCATATTTCAGGAAAAATTTTAAAGCAATCTGTATTATCAATAGAGAACAGGAAATATTTAACGTCTTTTCAGACAAGATGGAGCTATGAAAGGAAAATTATTTTCAATGATTTTTTTTCTGAAAAAAGATCTTCTCCTTTTGCTTTGCTGGGAATCGAACCCCAGAACTACTGATTTCAGGTCAGGTGCTTTCCCATTAAGCTACTAGAGAGATAGAGAGAAGGAAATTTTTTCAGAAATGCACGCATTATTTTGCTAGATGGTAAACATCCAATTTTTCAAGGAATCTGTATTATTAGTCGAGAATAAGAGAAAAATCATGTGGTTCGATTCCCTGCGGAGCGAAAGAAGATCTTTTTTCAGGAAAAAATAATTCAAAATAATCTTTCTTTCAAAGCTTCATCTAGTCTGAAAAGACGTTGAATATTTTCTATTATTCTCTAATGATAATACTATATAATGATCTATTCTATCTAATGATAATATTATTCAAGAAGAAGAATTTTCAATTGAATACATACATTTTTAACCAAATAGTTGAATTTTCAAAAAAATAAGATTAATTTTCTATAAGAGAAGGAGAATTTTCAACAAAATACATGAATTTTCAACCAAATAGTTGGATTTTAAACCAAGAAAATTAAGTTTCTACTAGAAAAGAATTTTCGAAAAAATAGATTAATTTTCTAACAAAAAGAAGAATTTTCAACAAAATACATGAATTTTCAATCAAATAGTTGATTTTAAACCAAGAAAATTAAGTTCCGACCAAAAAAGAATTTTTAACAAAATACATGAATTTCCAACCAAATAGTTGAATTTTCAACCAAGAATACTAATTTTCTACCAGAAGAGATTTTTGAAAAAATAAATTAATTTTCAACTGAATAGTTGAATTTTCAAATAAAAAGGTAATTATCTAACAGACAAGAAGAATTTAACAAAATACATAAATTTCCAACCAAATAGTTGAATTTTCAACCAAGAATATTCATTTTCTACCAGAAAAGAATTTTTGAAAAAATAAATGAAATTCAACTGAATAGTTGAATTTTCAAATAAGAAGATTAATTTTCTAGCAGACAAGAAGAATTTTCAACGAAATGCATAAATTTCCAACCAAATAATTGAATTTTCAACCAAGAATATTAATTTTATAACAGAAAAGAATTTAAAAAAAGCATAAATGAATTTTCAACTAAATACTTGAATTTTCAACGAAGAAGATTAATTTTCTACCAGAAAAGAATTTTCACCAAAATATATGAATTTACAACTGAGTAGTTGAATTTTCAAATAAGAAAATTAATTTTCTGACAGACAAGAAGAATTTTCAACAAAATATATAAATTTTTAACAAAATAGTTGAATTTTAATCCAAGAAAATTATGTTTCGACCAAAAAAGAATTTTTTTTAATATAAAAATTCTCAACTAGATACAGAGTTGAATTTTTAACAAAATACATAAATTTCCAACCAAATAGTTGAATTTTTTAACCAAGAATATTAATTTTCTACCAGAAAGGAATTTTTAACAAAATATATGAATTTCCGACTAAATAGTTGAATTTTCAAATAGGAAGATTCATTTTCTAACAGATAAGAAGAATTTTCAACAAAATATATAAATTTTTAACCAAATAGTTGGATTTTAAACCAAGAAAAGTAAGTTTAGACCAGTGAAGAATTTTCAACAAAGTACATAAATTTCCAACCAAATATTTGAATTTTCAATCAAGAAGATTAATTTTCTACTAGAAAAGAATTTTCAAACAAATGAATAAATTTTCAACTAAATAGTTGAATTTTCAACCAAGAAGGTTAATTTTTTACCAGAAAAGAATTTTTAACAAAATAAATGAATTTTCAACTAAGTAGTTGAATTTTCAACAAAATTCATAAATTTTCAACAAAATTCATAAATTTTCAACAGAATAAATATATTTTCAACTAAATCTAGTTGAATTTTTTTACTAAAAATATTAATTTTCTAACAGAAAGGAAGAAGAATTTTCACCAAAATACATGCATTTTCAAACAAATAGTTGAATTTTCAAGCAAGAAGATGAATTTTCTACCAGAAAATTACCAAATACTCGGATTTCAAAAATAGAAAACGAAGTTTCTACCGGAAACGAATTTTTAACAAAAAATGCAGAAATTGTCAACTAAATAGTTGAATATTCAACCGAGAAGATTAATTTTCTACCAGAAAATAATTTTTAACAAAATATTGAATTTTTGACTGAATAGTTGAATTTTCAACGACATTTATGAATTTTCAACAACATTCATAAATTTTCAACAAAATAAATGAATTTTCAAGTAAATAGTTGAATTTTTTTACCAAGAATATTAATTTTCTAACAGCAAAGAAGAATTTTCATCAAAATACATACATTTTTAACCAAACACAAAAAAAAAGAAAAAAAAAACAGGAAACGAAGTGGCTATCAGAAAAGATTTTTTAACAGAATACACAAATTTTCAACCAAATAGTTGAATTTTCAACCAGGGAGATTAATTTTCTACCAGAAAAGAATTTTTTAACAAAATATATTAATTTTCCGCCAAGAAGATTTAATTCGTATCACAGAAGGAGAATTTTCAATAAAATACATACATTTTTAACCAAATAGTTGAATTTTCAACCAAGAAAATTAAGTTTCTATCGAAGAAGAATTTTTAATGAAATACATCAATTTTGAACCAAATAGTTGGATTTTAAACAAAGAACATTAATTTTCTACCAGAAAAGAATTGTTAACAAATTACCTAAATAATCAACCAAATAGTTGAATTTTCAACAAAATACATACATTTTTGAATGAATAGAAAAAAATATTTAAAAAACCCAGGAAATGAAGTTTCTACCAGAAAAGAATTTTTCACAAAATACACAAATTGTCAACCAAATAGTTGAATTTTCAACCAAGAAGATTAATTTTCTACCAGAAGAGAATTGTTTACAAAATAAAT